>PVJD01019353.1:0-11935 GCA_004026545.1 Mormoops blainvillei | reverse complement strand
GAATGGTTTACTATATATTTTTATAATAGCCCCGTGATTTGGGTTTCAGGTATTTCTCAGTTGGTGCAGAAATGGGAGTGCAGATGTTTTCGGAGCTTAGCAAACAATGCAATTGAACAGACAGAGTCACGAGTATAAACTTCTACCATATTTTGATTTTTTGGAGGATTGTTACATAAAGAGAAGGCGCCCTTCAATTTGACTCTGACAACCTCACAGGCACAGGAGCTGTATTTCTTTTCTTCCAGGTAGTTATGGATCCTCTGGAAGTAAATCCGGACAGGAATTCCGAAGTTGGAACAAGACAGATTTTCTTCGTCTCTATGCTTCAGGTGTTCTAGGTCATGATGAACCCTAGAGAGTGGTTGTTAGAGGATGGTGCGGTTCCCTGCACATGCCTGTATTCTGTTGTGATGACTTCGAAATCTGCTAGAGGTTCAGAAAGTGACAACTTTTTGGCAATTAAGAACACCCACAATGTCTATATTAAGTGAAATCGTGTGGCTCTGTGGGGGTACCACACTCCCTTCCCCAAGTTGCTTCGGTGTTGTCAGGACAGATCGAGTGCTCACAGATCAACCCTATTGGAGCCCCGAATTCATACAGAGCCTCTGCCCTGTGCCTCACTCCTCCCTCTAATTGGCTTACTTTTCTAGAACACATGTCATAAATCTGCACCATGAGGGCATTTCAGACCCCAGCCTCTTCTTCCACAAGCAATTTTATAGCTGGAGTAGCATCTACACATTAAGCTTAGAAACATGGGCAGCTTGGACTTCTTCCAACTGTAGCATCACCCACAGGCCAGGCACCGAGCTAGGCCTGCAGCAGAGAGGAGACTTCAGCTCTTTCCACCCTCCTTGGCCTAGGTTCTTCCTGTGCCATGAAGAGGAGTGAAAAGGCATGGCTCCTAATCTATTCTGTGCTCAAATCTGGTTCTGCTCCTTATCCTCTTACACCGTTGGGCGAGTGTCATCTCTGAACCCCAGGTCTCCACATCACCTTTGAGAAACAATTTAGAAAAAGAGGTCTTTAAGAGTACGTGTGAAACCATCGGAAAGGGGCTACGCGGAGGTTAGTGGTTATTCTACACCACCCCCCAATTGTGTTCTACTGCATTGCACTTCCAGCCTGTATAGGGCACCATTTACAGATCCAACAAATAGGCTATTTAAAACTGATCTGTTTTTTGGAAAGCTCTTGCTCGTGGACTGTACTGGGACACCTAGCTGATCTTCTGAAGAACTGAGTGAACAGCCAATGAAATGCCAGCTTTGTTGAAGTTTGGATGCCAAAGATTGCAGAGGATGTTTGAAATCAGACAGTCAGGAGGTTTTGTAGGCCAAGGGGAAGGTCCTCAGGTCCTGGGCAGGCGGACTGCGGCTACAGCTGTCCCCAGGCCCTGTGCCAGTGGAGGCCTGGTTGCTGGAAGTCCCTGGGTGGGATAAAGACTCAGTGGGAGTCATAGAGCATGTGGTGTACCGCAGCTGGGACAGTGGTAGCCGACTGGGACAGTACCAAGAAACTGGGGAGCCTGGCGACACCAGTAGATGGAAGAGGAGAAGAGGCGTGACAACCATGACCCGGATAGTCTCGGAACTGGTCAGACAGTGGGGCTGCGTGAAAAGCCAGGCGATTGTTAGGAAAGGCTGCCCGCAATCAACAGGAATTCACTCAAAAGAAAAACAACAGCTCTCAGTTGCTGTGTAGGGACCTCTCACACAGAGTAGCGGGGGCAGCAAAGGAGGAGGAGGGACGCGATTTGCTCCAAATAAGGGCGCCCCATGGATTGATCATAGCAGAGCAGCACGGGTCGCAGAGGTAGCTGTCCCCAGAGAGACTTAATTTAATAGCGGAACTCAACTGCCCTGAAGGGACTCAGCGTGGACGCAGTGCCCAGGACAACAAGGAGGAAGAGTGCGAGCTGCTCCCACTCAGTGCACCTCAGGGACTAATCAAAGTGCTGCACACCGAGGCGGGTTAAAGGCGCAGGCCTGGTGCATATGGACAGTGTGGGCTGTGCACCACTCTGAGGGCTCAGGTGGACTCCGGGCACCAGTGAACACTGCAGCCCAGACAGAGCCCCACCATCATAGCAGATCCCCAGGAAAGGAAAACAATGGAGCACAGCACTCCTCTGCCTCTGCCTGCAGCGTCCAGGAAGACCAGCAGAACCCGCTTAGTGGGTTTAAAGTCTACAGCAGGTTTTGTTTTTTTCCTGTTTTTTTTCCTTGGAAATGTAAGACAATGAGACCTGGAGCTATGAAAGAGCCAAAGACAGACCCAGAGAGAGAGCAGAAGGTGAACACCACCAACTGAGAGGAAACCCACTTAGCTTTCCTTCAGAACTTCCATTTTATTTTTGGGATTTTTTTTAAAAAATTAATTTTTAAAGTTTTTTAATTCTCTTCCTTCCGTTTAGTTTTCTTTGTTTTGTTTGTTTGTTTGATTCCATTGTGTGACTGGTTTTCTTGTTCTCCCTTTGATATTGCATTTTCATTTTCCTTCTGTCACTGCACTCGTATTCCAGTAACACACTACTCCCGGACTTTTAAATTTCATTTGTATTCAGATTACATATGGCTTGTCATATTATTGTTGTTCCAAATGCCACACAGCTCCCTTCCCGCATCTTGACCCTTATGTTATCTTCCAGAGCTTTACTATTGTTGTGGCTACCTTCATTCTCTCCCGCCCTACCGCAAGTTTCTATCCCTTACTCTCACTGAATCTCACCATCCAACCTCGCAGAGGTGCGCTGCTTTCTGGAGTCAGCTCACATTCTTTTTCTCCCCCAATAAGAGTGTTATCTCTTTCACTTTTATAAAAGTGGCCACTTGGGTGAATTATCATGCTTACTGTGGTACTTCTCCAAGGATCTCCTATCTGTTCTTTACTTGTTAGTACTTTAATTTACATAGAATACTCTCCCACTGTCTTACTCCTTTTCACCGTCACCATGCCCCTGATCACATACAAGATACGGTGGGAGTTGTGAATACCAGTAAACCCACTGGGCAGGAGAACTCATCAACAAAGGAGCCACCAGCAGGTGAAGCCCAATTACAACAGGAGACCCCACACAAACGGAAGAGAGGGAAACCCTAGAGCACCCAGACAACAAGATCAAAGAGGCCACACCACTGAGTCCCAGAGAACTCCTACCATAGAACTTCACCCTAGAAAGATAGCTGGCAAAGCAGGGCATCAGGAATCACAGAAGCAAACAAAAGGAATCACCCAAAATTGTGAGACAAAGAAATAACCAGCAACCAAAAGAAACAAAAGGCTCCCCACAAAAAGAGCTAAATGAAGTGGACACAAACTATCAGATCATAGAACTCAAAAGGATGGTTATAAGGATGCTCGAGGAACTCACAGACTACTACAATGAACCGAATGAGAACTACAACAGTACGAAAAAGGAAATAGAAACTTTAAACGAGGACTGGGAGGTAATGAAGATTACAATTTCTGAAATAAAAAATACACTAGAAGGAATTACAAGCAGGATGGATGAAGCTGAGGGCTGAATTATTGAGCTGGAAGACAAGGCAGAAAGGAATACCCAGGTAGAGCAGCTGCACACAAAAAGATTAAAAAAATATGAAGATACCTTAAGGGAAATGCAAGACAACATGAAACGCACAACATTCGATTCATAGGAATACCATAATGGGAGGAAAAGGAGCAAGGAACGGAAACCCTGTTTCAAAAAATAGTGGCAGAAGTCTTCCCAAACCTGGAGAGGGAAAATACCATGTAAGTTCAGGAAGCACACAGGGTCTCAATCAAAATTAACCCAAAGATTCTTACTCCAAGATGCATCATAATTAAAATGCCAAGTTTCAAAGACAAAGAGAGAACCTTAAAAGCAAAAAGGCAGAAATAAGAAGTCACACACAAGAGAGGTCTGATAAAGCTAGCAGCTAATTTCTCCACAGAAATACTACAAACCAGAAGAAATGGCAAAAAATATTCCAAGTAAAGAAGAGCAAAGGCCTGCAACCAAGACGACTCTACCCAGCAGGGCTCTCAATTAAAATGGAAGGTGAACTAATGAGTTTCCCAGACAAAAGAAAGCTGAACATATACACCTCCACCAAGCCAGCACTGCAAGACATGGTAAAGGGACTGCTATAAGAAGAGGAAGAAAAAGAGTGAGAGAGAGAGAGGAGCACGGGTACCTGGGGGAAAAAGGAATAAGTATCCATCAATAATAACTTTAAATGTTAATGGAATAAATGCTCCTATCAAAAAACATAGAGTAGCTGAATGGATAAGAAAACATGACCTGCACAAATGCTGCCTACAGGAGATCTACCTCAGAAAAACAGACCTACACAGGCTGAGAGTGAAGGGTTTGAAAAAAATATCACAAGCAAATGGAGAGGAAAAAACAGTTGGGGTAGCAATACCTACATCAGACAAAATAGACTTCAAAACAAAACCATCAAAAAAGATACTGAAGGACACTACATAATACTCAAGGGAAGAATCCATCAAGAAGACATAAACATTGTAAATATATAGACACTCAACATAGGAGCACCCAAATATATAAGGAAAATCTTGAAGGATTTCAAGAAAGATATAGACAGCAACATGCTTAGACTAGGGCACTTTACACCCCACTGTGAAACATGGATAGACCTTCTGAACAAAGTATCAACAAGGATATTGCAGCAATGAACAATGTCCTAAATCAAATGAACTTAACTGATATATATATATATAGAACCTTTCATTCCAAAGAAGCAAAATACACATTCTTTTCAAACGCACATGGAACAGCTTCAAAGGGAGATCACCTGATAGGACACAAAACAAGCCTCAGCAAATTCAAGAAAACTGAAATCATATCAAGCATTTTCTCAGAATATGAGGGCATGGAACTAGAAACCAATCTCAAGGGAAAAACTCAAAAACACTCAAACTCATGGAGGCTGAATAGCATGCTATTAAACAATGAATGGGTTAATAACAAGATCGAGGAAGAGATCTATCAAAAAGTTTCTGGAAACAAATGAAAATGAACACACAAGTGTCTAAAAGTTATGGGACACAGCAAAGGCAGTTCTGAGAGGGACGTTCATAGCGATACAGACCTACCTGAAAAAGAGAGAAATATTTCAAATAAACAACCTAACACTACATCAACAAGAACTGACAGAATAACAACGAAAGCCCAGAGCGAGTAGAAGAAAGGAAATAACCAAGATCAGAGAAGAAGTGAATGACATAGAGACCAAAAGAACAATTCAAAGGATCAATAAATCCAGGAGCTGGTTCTTTGAAAAGATAAATAAAATCGACAAGCCTTTAAACAGACTCATTGAGAAAAAAAAGAGACAGGACCAAAATAAATAAAATCAGAAATGAAAGTGGAGAGATTATAACTGATACCACAGAAATACAAGGATCAAAAGAAATTACTACAAACAACTACATGCCAGGAAATTTGAAAACCAAGGGGAGATGGACAAATCCTGGAGAGCTATAATCTCCCAAATCTGAATGAACAAGAAGCAGAAAGCCTGAACAGACCAAGAACAGCTGGTGGGTTAGAAGCAGTGATCAAAAAACTCCTGGCACACAAAAGCCAGGAACCGATGGATTCCCAGGAGAATTCTACAAAACATTTAAGGAAGAGCTAACCCCGATCCCTCTCAGACTAATCCAAAAAACCCAAAAGGAAGGAAGTTTCCCAAACTCTTTTTATGAAGCCAGCATCATTATAATCCCAAAGCCAGTTAAAGACAAAACAAGGAAAGAAAACTATAGGCCAATATCGCTGATGAACACAGATGCTAAAATCCTCAACAAAATGTGGGAAAACCACATCCAGCAATACATTAAAAAGGTCATCCACCATGATCAAGTGGGATCATCCCTGGAATGCAAGGATGGTACACTATTTGCAAATCAATAAAAGTAATACATCATATAGACAAAAGGAAAGACAAAAATCACATGATCATATCAATAGATGAGGAAAAAGCATTTGATAAGGTACAGCACCCATTTATGATGAAAACACTCAGCAAAGTGGGAGTAGAGGGAGTATACCTCAACATAGTAGGGGCCATATATGAGAAAGCTACAGCCAACATCATACTCAATGGGTAAAAACTAAAAGCTTTCCCACTAAGATCAGGAACAAGACAAGGCTATCCGCTTTCCCCACTTCTATTCAACAGAGTATTGGAAGTTCTAGCCACAGTATTCAGACACAGAAAAGAAATAAAAGGTACCCGAATCAGAAAGGAGCAAGTAAAACAGCCACTGTTTGCAGATGATATGATCGTGTACATAGAAAACCCCATAGACTCCACCAAAAAAATTCTTGACCTAAAAGTGAACTTGGAAAAACAGTGGGATACAAAATCTATATTCAGAAACTGGAGGCATTTTTGTACACCAACAATGAAATACCAGAGGCAGAAATCAGGAAAATTACCCCATTTGCAATAGCAACAAGAAAAATAAAGTACCTAGGAAGAAGCCTTTCCAAGGAGGTGAAAGACCTGTACTCAGCAAACTACACAACACTGAAGAAAGACATTAAGGGAGATAAAAATAAACAGAAGGATATACCATGTTCTTGGATTGGAAGAATTAACATCATCAAAATGTCCACACTGCTAAAGCAATGTATAGATGCAACACAATTCCAATTAAAATACCAATGACATATTTCACAGATATAGAACAAACATTTTAAAAATTTATATGGGACCATCGACGACTCTGAATAACCACCATGATTTTGAGATAGGAGAACACAGTCAGAGGGATCACAATACCCATTATCAAACTATACTACAAGGCTGCTGTAATCAAAACAGTCTGGTGCCGGCAAAAGAACAGACACATAAACCAATGGGACACAATAGAGAGCCCAGAATTAATCCCATGTCTCCATGTTTAGTATTTGACAAAGGGGATAAATGCATAGAGAAAAGAAAAATAGCCCCTTCAACAAATGGTGTTGGGAGATGTGGACAGGTACATGCAAAAAAATGAAACTCGACCACCAACTTACACCAGACACAAAAATAAACTCAAGGTGGGTGAAAGACAATATATATGTCATGACCCATAAAAGTCCTAGAGCAGAGCATCGGTATGAAAATTTCTGACTTCCATGCAGCAATATTTTCACCGATACGTCTGTAGAGCAACGGACACAAAGGAAAGCATAAACAAGTGGGACTTCATCAAAATAAGAAGCTTCTGCACAGCTAAAGAAAAAAATGAGCAAATGGAAAGGGAACAACCATATGGGAAAATATATTTGCCAATGATACCTTGGACAAGGGTTTGATCCCCAAAATATATAAAGAACTCACACAACTCCACCCCAGGAGGATAAAGAACTCAAATAAAAAATGGGCAAAGGACCTCAACAGACGCTTCTCCAAGAGGAACATTCAGAGGGCCCAGAGACATGTGAAAGGATGCTCAGCATCACTAACCATCAGAAAGATGCAAATTAAAACCCCAATGAGATACCACTTCACACCAGTCAGAATGGTCATCATAAACAAATCATCAGCAAGTGCTGGTGAGGTTCTGGAGAAAAGGGAACCCTAGTGTACTGTTGGTGGGAATGCAGACCGGTACAGCCACTGTGGAAATCAATATGGAATTTCCTCAGGACACTAAAAATGAATGTGCCTTTTGAGCTAGCAATTCCACTGCAGGGATTATACCCTAAAATCCAGGAAACACCAATTCAAAAGAACCTATGCACCAAAATGTTCATAGCAGCACAATTTTCAATGGCCAAGTGTTGGAAGCAACCTAAGTGCCCATTGGTAAAAGAGTGGATTAAAAAGCTGTGGTACATTTACACAATGGAGTATTACGCAGCAGAAAGAAAGAAGGAGCTCCCTACCCCTTGTGACAGCATGGATGGGTCTGGAAAGCACTATCCTAGGTGAAATAAGCCAGGTGGTGAAAGACAGATACAATATTCTTGCACCTATTAGTGGAACCTAATCAACAGAACAAACAAACAAGCAAAATGTCACCGGAGACACTGACATAAAGAACAACCTGGCAGTAAATAGACGAGAGGACAGAGAGGATACAGGGGGGAGAGGGGAAGGGTAATCAAGGAACATGTATAAAGGACACACAGACAAAGCCAAAAGGAAGGTAGCATCGAGGGTGGCAGGTGGGGATGGGAGGGGCAAGGGGTGTGATGGGGGGAATTGGGCAAAACTATACTTGAACAACATTAAAATAATTCTTTTAATTAAGAATCAAAGTGATCTGCATTTTCATGAAAAAAGAAACACAACAAATAGAAGGTACATTCAATACTTACTTGTTAAAATTTTAATCCGAGATTCTATATTTCCTTTTACTTTCTTACTTATGCAACGCTGATATGGAATCAACACCCACCAGACCCAATTTCTCCAAAGGTGATGGGTAAAACCGAAGAGCTGTGACCTGTCCTTGTGTTTCACGCATGCCCTTCAGCGACCCAGAAAGGGTCCTACTTCGTCACTTCCTCTTTAAGCCCTGTTTTCTCTGCCGGGGGGCTCCATGAAAGAAACTAATCTCTTTGTCACACTTGGCAATATAGTCACAGAAATAAATCAATTACTCACAGCATAGGTACTTCAAAATATTTTAGGAATTGATGAAATGAACAAAACTATTAACATGCCTTTTGAATTTAAATGAAAATGAAAAGTTTAAGAGTGCACTGTAAGTCCTGCAGAAGATAAGTAAGATCTCACACTTAATATGTGGATATTACACACCCAAAGCAAATGAAAACAAAACACAAAGCTGACTAAAAAATGATACAGAGAATCAATTTTATAAATGCAGCAATCATCATAGATGGTAAATTCTATTTACCACAAACTAAAAATGCATTTTCCCTGGATACAAAGTCAATTCCTCTTTTAACTGAGGAATAATCTGCCAAAAATGGCTCAAAGCATTTTGCAACTGGAGTAGAAAATAAAGTCTTTGAATTGAGAGAATACTTACAAGCCTGCGGCTGGTGAATAGATAAGACCGAATCCCGGAGATCGGGTCTCAGTCTCCCTCCAGTTCCCCGGGTTTCCCGTGAGCTTGCCGATACAGAGAAAGCACCCATTAATTTTCATTTCCTAACTTCCAGGCTGATAATGTGACAGGCACAGCAGCTGTAGACTCTGTCTTTCAGGGAAAGACTAGGTTCTTCACAAATGCATCTTTACGGTGTGGCTGGAGTCCTCATTCCTCAGGAAAAGGGTGTTTTCCTCTCCCGCCTCCTCAGCCCAACTGGTCTCCGGATCTTCCAACGCTGATAAAATCCAGTGAGCACCTCCAGCTGTTTGTGCTGAAGAGGTCAAAGACCTTCTGGATCATCCCAAGAGGACGGCCTGAGGTTGCAGGCACTGGTTGCCATCATGAAAACGGCTGCCTCTGGCGGAACCTGAAAACATTCTTGTCCTTGAGGCAGGAAAACTGGGTGGATTCTCCCCTCTTGCTGAAGAACCGTGAGGGTCTCCTGCTTTGGCAGGCCATGGCTCTGGACCAGGTCACAGCTAAGGGTACAGACAGAGCTGGAGAACGTCAGTCTCCGCGTCATCAGTGAAAGGTGCGCGGGCCCCTGGGGAGACTGGTGGTGCAGCTGTGTGGCTCTGGGGGCCTTTACCCAGCTGCTCTGAGCACCTTCTTGCAAATGAGATTCTTAAATGAGCCTCAGTGATCATTTTCTGTACTCATTCCAATTGTGTTTTCATGTCTTTTTTCCCCCAACTTCTCATCTGTTTATGGCCCTCATATAATGTCATAACCTCAGTAGTTCTTTTACATCATTATGATGAAAATGACAAAAGTGTCATTTAGGTATATTTACCTAAATGAGTTTTGAAATAAATATGTGAATCTCAAGCGTTCTCTCTCTCTTCTCAATATTAGTAAGAGTACTTAGAGGTTGGACCCAGACTCCATTTTAACACTTCTTAAATTGCACTGAAATACAAGTGGCCTCACCCCTCGGCATATCGCTTTTCAGGTGCAAATACAATGAATTGAAATTCGACATTTCTTCACATGTTTTCTAACAGGCTGCAGATAACAGCTGATTAGAACTGAACACCAAGAGTCAGTTCATATATTTCTCTCCATTCCATCACCCAAAATGTGTTGACTGTATAGATGTGACTGCCAACTTTCTTATAACAGTGAATTCAGGAAAAGTAAGAAGGGGACGGTAGGTCGGCCATAGTTGCTGCCTTCAGGGAGCAGGAGCAACGCCCTAAGGCACATTTCGGTGAATGAAGCACCAGTGGTCTCAGTACAGCCAAGAGCAAACTTAGGACTGAAGAAGGGGAGGAACTGGAAGGCAGTGGAGAGCTTCACGGCCTCACAAATCTGCCTGCGGCTTCCAAATTTAAAAGTCTTCAGATTTGCAATGCCTCTTTTGGAAAATGAGTCGCCTTTAGCAGTAACCACAGAGGAAACTGTGGAGATTAATAAAGCTTGCAAATTACAGCCTGAGAATCTGAACATACTGAATGATAGCTGCCTTTAGTATTAAAGTGACAAACCATAATCTGTATGATCCCAGCCCAGCCATGCCAAGAGAAGCTCTGACTGCAGCTACTCTAACACGCTCGGTGGGTCCCTGTTGAGGTCCTCCAGCAGATGGAAACTCTATCAGACGACTGTCAGGAGGAGTGTGACAGTACAGAGCTCAGGTTCAACCCTTATTTCAGCGCCAAATGCATTAATGAGAGAACTTGTACAGCTCCCTTTGCAGGGAATCATCTCAGAGGAAAGTTGTTTGACAAAAAATGGTTATTTTATTAGTCATAAATGAGCTGAACAATGTCTCCGTTTATCCTCAGGTTCACACTCCTCCGGCGATATCATTTTAAGGAGCAGAATAAGTTAAAAAGTTGGGAGGACACGGACAAAGGTTAAAAAGAAAAAGGAGGGGGTAAGATCTTGATGGGAAATAGGACATTCATAGACTTTCAGTGACTGGAGATAACAACACTCATTCCAAAGCATTTCCTGCGTTAGTGGTAAGGTAGGGGACTTCCCTCAAGCACATTGGAGAAGGGATCAAATTTCAGTAATCGAGATCAATAATACTTGATGCTTTAGTAAAAAATGAATATAATGCCAAAACATCCACGACGAACGAAGTATCAAAATGACCTTCCACGTGCAAGTCCCTGACAGGTTTGGAAAGGAGGAGGGCACCATGCAAATACAACTCTGGCTAATTCCTTCAGTCTACAAAATTCCAAGTAAAGCAATGTGAAAGCTCTGACCTGCTAAATGTCCTCAACTGCTTGTACACAACAGTAGGTTTTACTTTTAACAATATAGTCAACGTGGCATCCTGTGAAGACATTTCAGGAATGTGAAGTACAGAAAAATTATTCAAAACAGAAAGTCACGAGAAGCTGTGCGGTGGGGCAGTGCTCTCCATCCACCCTTGTAATCCTGAAATTACTAATGTATTCGCTTCCTTTCAACAGAGAAAGTAACACTGTATTTAATTCCTGTTTTTAGTCGCATAAAACAGTTTGTAAACGTTGAAATTCAATATATGCTGTTTTAGGTCTGAATGTTAAAAATTAAAAATTGTAAATTTTTACATCGATAATTATTTAAATTAAATATTTTAAAGTGTTTAATAAAATCAGGTTCTGATGTTAAACATATTTTTTAATTTTACATTTGGTATTTATATTTAGTATTAAAATATTTTAATACTCTGAAAAGCGGAAGAAAACGCTGTTTAATCTTCCCACTTTTCAGTTTTCCTATGCTTTACCCCACTGGACTGTAACGTTGCAACCTTGAAAACTCACCACGAATGTCACAAAGCCTGTAAAGGTGCCTCTTTATGGGTCCTGACCCGCTCCTGGCCGCTCCCCACTCACTTCCACAGCGCCCACAGCGC
>PVJD01019352.1:0-11937 GCA_004026545.1 Mormoops blainvillei | reverse complement strand
TGCAGAGGCAGGAGGCTGCATAGAGTGGGGCCTGGGGCGCTCTGCATTTCTAACAAGCTCCTGGTGGTGTCCGTGCTGCTTCTCTGGGGACCAGACCTTGAGAAGTGAGAGCATAGAGTCTGCCTGACCTGGGCTTCGATCCCTGCCCTGCCGGCGAGCTGTGGGGCCTTGGGTAAATGATAGGATTGGCCAAAAAGTTCGTTTGGTTTTTTTTCCCCCGTAAGGAGCGCTTAGTGATCTTGGACTTCATTCGAAACAATTGTGTTAGATTCTATTGTGACAGCTGTCATATCAGCTTGCATTTAAAAAAGACTTATCAACATTGGTGTGTTTTGGGGTAGCCATTTTGGCACGCTATGCTTGATTATTTCAAGAAAGATGAAAACACAGCTGAAATGCAAAAAAGGATTTGTGCAGCGTACGAATGTACGGAGAAGGTGCTGTGACTGATCAAACGTGTCAAAAGTGGCTTGTGAAGTTTTGTGCTGGAGATTTCTGGTTGGACGACGCTCCACGGTCAGACAGACCAGTTGAAGTTGGTAGCGATCAAATCGAGACGTTGACTGAGGACAGTCACTGTTCTCCTTCGCAGGAGGCAGCCGGCACACTGAAAACATCCAAATCAATAAAGTTATTGGTGATAATGGAAAATGTGTCCTCGATGTTATGGAAATAACTAAACGAGCTTTTTGGCCAACCCAATACTTGTCCTCTTTGATCCTCAGTGTCCCCCATCAGTGAACTGAGCTTCACGGCGCTCACCCGGCAGGAGCCTTGGCGGACTGAAATGAGATCATGCGTGTCAGCTGCTTTGCGTAGTGCTGTGACTGCCGCATAACCAGAGCTCGGTGGCAGGAAGCTTGTGCCTGGAGCTCGATCCAGCATTTCCCCGAGGTGCTTCGAGGAGCACCGGTCCACGGGGCGGTCGGCCGCTCCCGCGGTCTCCTCAGCAAAGCTTCCATGGGAAACACTCCAGCCTGCCTCTAGCGGGCGCCGGCTGGGTCACAATGGCGTGGTCAAGGTTTTGAGATAGTCCACAGCAAAAGTGAAGAATCATATACACTTGAAAACCATTTTATGGTGGTAAAACACACACAACAAAATTTACTATTTTAACCATTTAAAACTTAAATACCGCCGCAGCTCAGTGGCATTAGCTACTCGCACTGCTGTGCAGCCATCGCCATGGTCCACCTCCAGGGCTCTTTTCATCTTGTTAAAATGAAACTATACACGTTAAGCAATAATGTCCCACTCCCTTCTCCGCCCAGCCCCTGGTAATCACCATTCTACTTTTTGTCTCTGTGAATTTGACGGCTCTCGGTCCCTCATGTAAGTGGAGTCATCCAATATTTGTCCTTTTGTGACTGGCTCCTTTCACTTAGCACAATGTCCTGAAGGTTTGTCCATGTTGTAGCATGAGCCAGAATTTTCTTCCTGTTTAAGGCTGAGCACTATTTCATTGTGTGGATAGACCACGTTTTGTCTATCCATTCGTCTATCAGTGGACACTTGTTTCCACCTTTTAACTCTGGTGGATAATGTTGCTGTGAGCATGTGTTGCAAGTATCTGAGCTTTAAACACTTTTAAACCTAGTAGTCCCCAAATATGTGGGGTACACGTGTGGGTGGAGAAATGCTGAGCAGCCCAACCCTCCCGCCCAGCACTGTATGCTCAGTACGAGTGGGAATCTCGGGCCTGCAGCTGAGTCTTCCGCCCTGGCTGTGCTCTACACTGGCCCCGGGAGCTTTACAAAAAATACCTGTGCACGGGCCCCGCCCGGGTGTTCTAAATCAGAGTCTCTCGGGTCAGGACCTGGGCAGAGCTATTCTAAAAACTCCCAGGTAGTGTCGGTGAGCAGCCAGGGTCAGGAGGTACGCTGAGGTTCCCCCAGCGGCAGTGCAGGGCCAGGGCAGGAACTGAGGCCGTCACGGGCTGCAGCCCCTCTCTGTGAGCCGCCCGCACCCCGATCAGCTCCCACCCTGGAGTTGCTGCCGCAGCCTGCAGAGCACAGGGTGGGAGAGTAGGGTACCCGAGAGCAAGGATGCCTTGTGGTTGGCAGTGCCTTAGCCTTGGGTTTCTATAAATCCAGCTCATATTGACAGGCGTGACTCTTGTCCACCTGGGTTAGGGGGGCCGGTGAAGATCCTGTCCTCAAGGAGGGAGGCAGACCATAGCCACATGAAACCACCCAGAGTGCCCTTTGGTGCCCAGGTTCAGACCTGCCTTACCAGGTGTACAGGGCTAAATGCAGATTAGGTGAAACACTCCTGATTTTGAGGACAGTTGTTGTTTACAGAGGGCAGCAAGAGCACCATGGCAACTATTTCTCCTCCGGGAGGATCACCATTGATCCTTCTTGTCACTTGACGGAGAGGTGGAGTGTCTGCACTTCATGCTGTCTGCCGCATGGCCCGGGCTGGGGGACGCTGCCCCACCCCGGCCAGGGTTCTGCCCGGGCAGGACTTGACCTCAGGAGCCACTCTTTAGTGGTCTACTGCCCCCATTTAATTTACAGGGTCCGACGGTCTTGCTGCCCAACCTCACTTTGGTTTGATGCGTAATCATGTGGAGGAAAGACTCAAAGGCATTTAAATTATTATTTTTGAAAGCATATTGCGGGCCCGAGAAAACAAGCCAACAGCCTGTTTTTACACCAAGGTAACTCTTCTGACTTTGCAGGAGTGTATGACCCTAGGGTCCTCGTGTGCCCGATAGGGTTTACTGGGGATCATCTGTTGGTCGACCCTTTATTCTCTTCTGTAACCCTACCTTAGGAGTTATCTTTCAGGCCATCTGTGTCTTAAATTGTAGCATCGCGAGGTCCCTTTCCAGGAGTAGTTGGCAGACAAATTGAGAAGCAGCCTCAGACTTTGCAAATTCCCCGTCCCTCTCCATTGGATTGACTAAATCATCACTTCAAGTCTAGCCAACCCTCGAGGCCAGATTTTTCCAGCCAACTTCTCCCTGCCTCGCAGACCGATGGGCTTCCCCACTCATACCTCTTCTGCCGCCTCCGGGGCTGAAGTCTGCTCAGCCTGCGTGCCATTTCACCTGTTTACTCATTCGTTTGTTTATCCACGCCGTCCAAGAACCTCTGATGTGGGCATCGCCTTGCCAGGTGTAGATGAGTTGAACCAAGGCTCACCCCAGCATAACAGTGCAGGAGGGAAGAGGAGATGTGAGTCCAGATATTGACAGGGCACACGGAGGAAAGTAACTGTTTCTGCCAAAAAGGAAAAGAAAAAAAAAACACCTCAAAAGCCAGATACAAAGCTAGCTCTCTACTCCGTAAACTCACTCACTCCCTCACTCAACATTGCTTAACTGCCCACCGTGCGCAGAACCCCACAGGCAGGGGGACCATGCCATTCTCAGGGATCCCAACTTATAATCCGCCAGGGAAGCGAACTGTGAGATGCCGGTGGTTAAGATACTCTCTGGGGATAGAGGGACACTTAGGTCTCCGCACCTTCAGAGGCGGATGCAGCCATGTCAGGGCTCAGGGAAGCAAGGGGTTTTTCCCTAGGGGTCTTCATGCAGGAATTGGTGAGGGTATGGACAGACAGCCTCTGACCCTACAGATGGAGGGAACCACGTGGACCTGGGCCCCGAGGCGGGACTTTCTGGAATAGCTTGTGTTACTGTTTGCATTTATTCACGTCCAGAGCTTCCTGTGGAGGGAGGGACGTGACTTGCATTTTAGGGTAGCCTATCCATTGACTTTGGGCACGGACGTGTGACTCACTTTGACCGGTGGCATGGGAGCAGACGTGGCTTACACTGTGAGCAGAAGCGTTAACGGCTAATGTGTCTATGGCAGCTCTGCTTCCTGTCCCTTTCCTGTGACGATGGCACATCTTTGTGCCTGGCTTCTAGAATGGGGCGAGAGGAGAAGCAACCCATGACTGCCCGTATGTGATGAGAATAAGATGTGAACGTGCTGTGCACCACTGATGTCTTGGGGGCTGTTTGTCACTGCACCGTAACAAACGGCTGACAGCTACATCTCAGTAGTGGAATTTGTTCATGCGTCATGTTAAGTGAGGGGGAGACTTGAGGAAAAGAGGTCATCCTGGAATCAGGTGACAGCGGGCCTCTGTGGTCCAGCCTGAGTTTGGGTTTCTCATCGGGAGTTAGGGAAGGCTTTTGGGACGAGGATTGGTATGACGAGGGATGTGCTTTGGGAAGTGACTCTGACTTCAGGGCAGAGGATGGAACTGGTTCAGAGATGTGTAGGGACCCACGCACCAGGACAGGAGGGCAGCAACAGAGGTGTGGAGAAGCAGTCCAATTTCAGAGACTGGGTTGTGGTCACATCGTAGGACTAGGCAGCTGCCTGAAGGTGAGTGAGGGAACGAGGCACACAGGTCAGCTCGTGCCATCTTGCTGCAGCCTCCACAAGCAGGGACAACCAGGCTGACCTCGGTGCGCCACCTGGCCGGCCCGCCAAGTGTCCACACACTGCTTGTTTCCAAGGTGCTGCGTTTGCTGTGTGAAGACAAGTGTCTGGGGAGACGTGCCAGGCGCTGGGCACACTTCGTGTCCCTTCCCAGCTTTGAAGCTTCCTGAAATTCTGCTGCTGCATGAATTTGGGCAAACAGGGTGAATTGAAGGTTTCATGAGGCCTGATCGAAGAGGCAGACAGAATGTCTGGGGGGCTGGGGTCCAGTCAGGGTGCAT
Source organism: Mormoops blainvillei (assembly GCA_004026545.1). Classification (NCBI taxonomy): domain Eukaryota; kingdom Metazoa; phylum Chordata; class Mammalia; order Chiroptera; family Mormoopidae; genus Mormoops; species Mormoops blainvillei. The sequence goes on along the minus strand of PVJD01019352.1, from coordinate 7,253 downwards.
CGTGCTGCACACAGAATTCAGGACGACCCCACTCATGGATCAGTGTGACAGCCTCACTCATTCATTTGTCGTTCATTCAGCAGAGTGGTTAGGACTGTAGCCTCTGGAGCCGGTCGGCTTGGCTTGGAATTTCGGCTCTGCTGCTCCCTAGCAGGGACGTTGGGCAAGTTACTTAATAACCCTTCTGTGCCCGGAATGGGGACAACAGCCCTGAGGCCTGTTGTCTTCATCGGCATCCAATGCGTGAACCTGGGTATGGCCCTTAGAACAGGATTGGACACATAACAAGGGCTATTGTGGTGGTGGTGGGGGGGGGTTGTTTATTGATCACCTGCCCAGTGCCAGGCCCTGGGATACAGCCGTGAGCAGAAAATCCCTGTCTGCGTGGGGCTTGCTTTAGTGGAGGAGGCAAAAAATAATAAATTTGCACATAAGTAGGTGCCTAATGTCAGGTGATAACTGTCATGAAGAAAAATAAATTGGACAGGGACCAGGACGGGTTTGGGGACCTGAAATAGGGTGTTCTGGAAAGCCTCTTAGTGGATGGGACCTGGGCGCGGTGGGGAGGGCTGTGCACCAAGGTAGTGCAGGGAGCTGTGTTTCTGGCCAAGGAAACAGGCGGTGCAAAGGCCCCGAGGCGGCTGTTTCTGGAACAGCGAGGAGGCTGGTGTGGCCAGACTAGAGGAGGCTAGCTCATCGAACTATATCTGTGTCCTTGTAAGGGAATTACAGCGTTCTGCAAATAGTACAGGAATATGAAGGTCTGATGTTCTCAAACCTCACATCATTTTTGGAGCCTCCATTTTTCCATCAGTAAAATGGGTGTGGTCGTCCCCACCTCTCAGGAAGGCGGTGGGGAGTCCGTGAGGTCACAGGTCCTCTGTCTCCACATGCAGGTGGTGCTCAGTCGACCTTAATTATTAGAAGCCTTGGGAGAGAGTGATCCAGGGGAAAGGATGGTGGCGTCTCTCCGGCGTAACACGTGGGCTGAAATCTGAGGTCATAGGGAGTGAGGGATCATTATTGGAACCCACTACTTTTAAGACATTAGATGAGCCTTATCTTCAAGGCATTATTCGTATTATAGTAACAGCCGCTTGCAGGGGTAGTTTTACACGTGAACGGGGAAAACGATCCCGATCTCTGTGGGCTGGCGTTTGAGCTAAGGCTGTGGTTCCCCACTTGGGCTGTGCCTTAGAGTCACCTGGGAGATTAAAAAAACCCTGTTGCTGAGGCCGTACCCCAGACAAAGGAGGCAGACTCTCTGTGCCTGGGCCCGGTCTGCGGTAGGCTCCAAGCCCTCCCAGTGGCCCCATGCGCAGCCACAGTTAAAAACCACTGAGCCTGGGTTTGGGGGCGGGGTGGCCTCTCTCGCTCTGGAAGGTTCATGATCATGGCCCCTGTGATACGGGCCTGGGGAAGGGTGGGGGGTGGGAGGTGTGGTGGTTCAGGGGTAAGAACAACCTCAAGACTCGGGGTTCCACTGAGCTACGTCCTCCGCCGCCCCCGCTGCCTGTGTGGCTCATTGACGCAGCTAGGCATCACTTTATCGCTAACTTTCTCTAAAAAGACCGTAGACGTGGGAATGTTTTACCATTGACTATATTCTTACTAAAAAAAAAAAAAATGTACAGGCTCTTTAGTGGGTTCTGATATCAATCTCCTGTTTCTTTCAGGAGCACTAGACGTGACCCTTGGCCAGAGCAGTGAGGGTCCTTCATGTGAGACATGCTCGATCCCATTCAGTGTCCCAGGCTGGGCTCATTCCACCGGCTTGTGCTGGGATGTGTCAAGTCTTTCGAGGACCTGAAGCCTCTGGGATCCCGGTGTGTCTCTCTGTGGCGTAAGACCACACTAATGGCAGGAGACAGAGTTAGGAACACTGCCACTGCCAGGTAAAATAGCAGGGATGATTCACTGAATTAGGTAGTGAGAGTCTCATTGTTTACGTTTTCCCCCTATTGCTTTGGCTGCCAGGAAGCTCAAAAGTATGCTTAAAAAAAAAAAGTAATTCTCCATTCCCTCTTTTACTATTCTCCACACTGTTACTTAGCTTTCAGCTTTTCACTCAGATGTCAACCCTTCCTGGACATATTTGTATTATAAAAATATTTTTAAAGAAAATAATTTAGCCCCAGCTGGTTTGAGCACGGGCTGCAAACCAAAAGGTTGCCGATTTGATTCCCCAGTCAGGGCACATGCCTGGGTTGTGGGCCAGGTCCCCAGTAGGGGGTGCATGAGAGGCAACCACACATTGATGTTTCTCTCCCTCTCTTTCTCCCTCCCTTCCCCTTTGTCTAAAAATAAAATAAATAAAATCCTAAAAAAAAAGAAAAGAAAATAATTTAAGTGCTGGGCATTTGAGATATCACCCTGTGCCCTGACATCTGACTGGGAAAGAGTTGTGCTCATCATATTCAAAGGAGTAGTTGGGATGTTAGAGCCTCTCTTGCAGCCCCAACATCATCACAGATAAGGCTCCAGGCCCAGGGAGGGAAAGACTTGCTTAGGAGCTAAGACAATTCGTTGGAAGGAACCGGGCACTCAGTATCAGACGCTCAGAAGTTCGAATCCTGGCTTCTCCGTGCACTAGGTATGTGAACTCCAGCATGCTTTAACCTCTTTGAACCTCAGTTTCCCTCTTTATGAGACAGACGCCACCCTAGCTTTGCAGGTTTGTTGTGCAGGTTGGATGAGCCAAGGTATCAGAAGCCCTTGACACAGTGCCTGGCACGTCAACACCGTCAGGAGGCTTTTTATCATGATGATTGCCCAAAATCAGGGGTCAGCAAACTCTTTATGTAAAGGGCCCGACAGTGTCTGCGGCAGCTGCGGAATCGCCTGCTGTTGTAGGCTGAACCCGTGAAGGCGCAGGTGCGGCTGTGTTGCAGTCAGCGTGGTGAACCCTGGTCCGTAGTTTGTGGACTCTGCTCTAGGTCGCAAAGCCGGCTGGGAGTTTCCTGATTCCAGGTCCATGAGCCCCCTCCTCTGAACTCATGCCGCCTTCCCACCCCCACCCCCCACATGCAGGCTGCACAGTAATTACTTTCGTGTGGTCCATCCCAGTTTTCGGGTTTGGGATTCTTCCTAAGATTCACACTAAGGCAACTGTTTCATCTGGGAGATCTGAAACCAGATCAGCATGCCCACGTGTTTTCTTCTGATGTGCGTGGGGAAAATCCTTTTGAAGTGCGGTGTCCTAAGGGCCTCCTTGGGTGAAAGCTCCTTGGAGGTTGGAGCTGGGGGCCACAAGGGGCGGAGTCAGGCTCCTGTGGATGTGACGGCATCCTTACTGAGAATGTCGCCAGAGGGAAGCCAGACTTCGCTGAAGACGGAGAGTTGCCCCGGCTTGTGTTCTGTAGCCTCCAGCCCTTGGGGCAGCGGTAGATCCTGCTGCTGGAGCATCACAGAACAAAAGGGGGATCATGGGGCCACCTCCACTTCCAGGTGAGAAGGCTGATGTAAGGATGCCTGAGAATTCCAGCCCCCACAACCCACGTTTTCAATGTCTGAAATAATAAAAGGAATTGGAAGATGCTTCTAGACTGTATAAGGCATAATCGTTTTTATTTTTATCATTTATTTTTTTAAACTCTCACCCGAGGATTTGTTTATTGGTTTTTTAGAGAGACAGAAAGGGAAAGGGAGGGAGGGGGAGAGAGGGAAACATCAATGTGAGAAACACCCACCAGCTGCCTCCTGTGTGTGCCCCTCCCTGGGACCAAACCCACGGCCTTTTGGTTTATAGGACGGGGCTCCAACCAACTGAGCCACTTAGCCATGTAGTCATTTTTAGGTGTTTTGGTTTTTTTTTAATTAAACTCTCTATTTTGAGATAATTGTACTGTTACACGCAGTTTTGAGAAACAGTACAGGGAGATTCCATGTAACCCTTATTCCCCGCCCCCGCCTAGTGGGATGATTCTGAAAAGCTACGATACAACATAACCAGGATATTGATATTGATAGAGTCAAGATACAGGAGTGCCCTATGGTGCTGTAGGGCATTTTAAAACCCAAACTATTTTGAAATTGTGGGGCCTTCAAATGGGGTGGCGCGCCAGCACAGTGGCTTGGGCGTTTTAATGATCGTTGGTTTTTTCCCCAAATACTGTCTGTGGCCGAGAGTCTGGCTTCCCATGGCAGCCTGTCTCCTTGCTGAAGGGTGGATACAGGAGCTCTGTAATTGATTGCCGTCCTAAGAGGTGGGCCTTGCGGGTTTGAGGGGGCGCCAGTGCCCCAGTCCCACGGAGCAGACACTCACCGCTCAGCCTGGCAGACATTTGACCGAAAGGAGTTATTGAGGGCTGATCACGGAGGGGAAATGTACCCAGGCTCGGGAGAAAGCATTTGTATAAGCAACAGTCGCAGGCTTCTGAATAATGCGCTGGGCCCCATTAAAGCCCCTGCATCTGGAAAGGCAGGGTAGATACAGTGTGACTGAGCTGACCTGCTAGAGCAGGTGCAGCATTTCGGGAGCTGCTAAGAGTGGTGGAGGAGAGCCCCTGCTCCTCGGTACCCTTGCTACCAGGCTATACCGAAAGCAAGCTGCCCATCAAATTCTGCCACACCGGATGGACAATCTCCGGTAAGCTCAGTGGAGTCCCACCTTGCTATCCTTTCAGGTATGCTGAGCACGACTTGCAGGAAAGGTTGACTCAAGGGAGACCTGATCATAGTCAAGTGTCAGGATTCAGTTAACCTTACAGTCAGGGTCAGGCACCAGAACGCACTCGAGCCTCTGGCCAGACTCAGGACCCTTCGGGGAGGACCTATGTGATCTCAGCCTGCCCACACATCTCAAATGACCTTGCTTTCCCCAGGGAGAGCCCGTGTCTAATGCCCAGATATGAATTACCAAGTCACTAGGTTACCAGTAAACCCAACTCTGCTACTTACGCAGATTAGCAGAGTCCTGGATGTTGATGGGAAATGGAGGTGGCTGAAAACTTTGGAGTTTGACCAATCATCGTGTTAAATTATCACCCTTGGATTGGAAATTCTTTTTTTTTTTTTTTAAGATTTTATTTAATTTTACAGAGAGGGGAAGGGAGGACGAAAGGGAAACATCAATGTGTGGTTGCCTCTCACGTGCCCCCTACTGGGGACCTTGCCTGCAACCCAGGCATGTGCCCTGACTGGGAATTGAACCTGCGACCCTTTGGTTTGCAGACCAGCACTCAGTCCACTGAGCCTCATCAGCCAGGACTGGAGTGGGAATTCTTGATTGCAGTAACTGATGTCCCTTAGAGTTGAGCTGAGGACACCCTTCCCCCATATACACCCCCCACCCCCCACCCATACTGTGCTGAAAGCTCAGAGTAAATTACAGGCATCCTAAAAGTGGCCAGGACAGGCCGGACTTTGGAGTGCCATCTCTAAAACGAGCTGTAGGACTCTGGGATGGTTTCGTTTTTAACCACTGTTTCCCCATCCATGAAACGGGGATAACAAGGCCCACCTGGAGGGTAGCTGCGAACGCTCAATAAATGTTAGCTGCTGCTGTTACGTGGGAAAAAGAAAATGCATCTCAGCTTTCTTCTGCCTCTGGAATGAGCAAGACAGGTGCCCATCAGAATCGTTCTGAAGTGCTACTTCCCTTACTGGAAAGTTACCGGCTTCGTTGCAGTTGGAGTGATGGGACTGAGAAAGGCAAATGTTGGGATCCACAGGAAGGAGGAAGGGAGCTCACATTTGGGCTCCTTCTATTCGATTAGCACTGTTGCAGGTGACAACAGACAAGAGTTCGGACCCCCAGGGAGACGTGGAGGGTCTGCCAGGGACAAGAGACCTTGAACAAGTGAAACCAGAAAAGCCAGTGTTTATACTACCTGTCACATACCAGCACCAATAAGCAGAGATGGGGCTTGAATCTTTAGGGGCACTTTCTTCAGGTGGCCGGCGATCTGCGGGTATGTACCCTAACAGACTGTCTTATATTTCCTTTCAAGCCAGCCTTTTTTGTAAGGGGGCAAAAGCGTAGGTAAGGGGTTTGGAATTCAGGAAAGAAGGTCATCAGGTAAAAGCTGCAGTCTGGCAATTTCCCTCACATCCCTTCATCTGCTGACCGGTGATTTTCTTTATCTGTGTCCTGTGTGGTGGGCTGTCTCTCCCTGGATCGCAGTGGCTTGGATCCCACCTTGATTGCTTATGGTCTCTCCTGGAGTACACAGGTCAGTCGTGTACGGTCCCCTGGAGTCAGGGTGGGCTGTACCTGAAGTTCTTGAAACAATCGCTTTTTACATGCGTTAACTACTAGGTTTATTAACTATTACCTTAAACGAAAATTTTCCGACGCTTGAGTTCCGCCATCACAAGGAGCCAAGCATGAAATATAAACAAGTTCAAGAGGCAACAGAGCGTATAATGGGGGTTGGACCTACCAAGAGAAAGCTATCCCAAAGCAGGGATGTTTAACTTGAGACACATGAGACAAGTAGGAGTTGCTTAGGCGAAGAGAGATGAAAGAGACAAATGGCAGGTGCAAAGGCCCTGAGGCAAGGAAGAGTGTGGTATGTTCCGGCAACACAGATGCGCCTGGAGTGTTTCCAGCAAAGTGACAGGGATAAGCAGGGAGGTGGGAGATGAGGATGTAAGGTTGCAGGAACTCTGTTGAGCGGGATCTTACAGACCAGGGAATCACATTTGGACTGTGGGATGGCATTAGCCCTCCATCTAGAGGGCTCTCCCCTTCTAGGGCATTGCATTGCTGTTAGCATAGATTCTGGGTTCAGAAGATGGTTATCAGATGTGTGACATTCTTGTTTTGATGATGAGGAGTTGAGGCTGTACTCATAAGAAACGTCCAAACCCGTAGAGACTATGAGTTTATCTGAGCCAAACCAACGACAATTGCCAGGAAGCAAAATCTCAACAGATTGAAAAAATGCTCCGGAGAATATCAGTTCTATAGTTCATTGTGTGCGTTAGAATGAAAGAAAAAGGCATAAACAGGGTTACGTGAAATCTACATTGGTAGTAGATTAGGGGGCAGGAGAAAGGAAAGTGGGGAAATCTCTGAGATTTGATAAAAAGCAAAACAGAGAGACACATGCTTCTTTTACATTGGTGGACACAGGAGCTCAGGATATAGGACGGTTAACAATTCACATTTACAGCACATAGAAATGGTGTGTGGGGACCAAGATAACAGGGGATCCTGTGGTCTCCTGCCCTGGTGCTGGAGGGGTCTGGCAAGAAGATTACTCTGACATTTCAAAGGTGTGTTATCTTACATGCACCCAGACAGTAGA
>PVJD01019351.1:0-11943 GCA_004026545.1 Mormoops blainvillei | reverse complement strand
CAATAACTCCCCAAACTGGAGTAAAACAGAACCCTTACAATGGCCAATGGTCAAAAAGCCTCCTTTCTGACCTTGTTGTCTTCTGCCCTCTGCCACCCCAACTCTGCTCCAGCCACACTGGCCTCCTTTCTGTATCTTCATGTCCACCGAGAGTCTTTACTTTTGCTGTTCCCTCTGCCTGAAATGCTCTTACTGAGGCGGCCGATCAGCTCACTCATGCGTTTCAGGCCTCTTGTTAGTGGGTGACCTTTTTAGCAGGGTCTTCCCTGATCTTTTAGTAGAAAATGAGAACACCCTCCTTTCCCTCCGACGCTTCCTGCCCCACTCGCCCTGTCTTCTTTTTCTCTATGGAACTTAGCACTGTCTGACCAGGTTTCACTTTGTTGCATTTTGAAAGGGGGTAGATTGGGGCTGAGTGGGAAAATCCCGTGTGGGCAATTGTACATTGTGGCAAGGAGCTTGCTGAAGGAGTTGAAAGGAAACCACTGTGAAGGAAGTGCAGTGTGCCGCGGGAAAATGGAAAAGGCAAAGGAGTGGTGAGCGGGATCACGTCAGTGGAGCTACAGAGGGAGAATTAGGGTAAGGGCCCAGATCCCTAAGAGAAACAGGAAGCCACTGAAAGTTTTAAATGGGGAAGTGATGATATGGGCACATGCTACAAAGACCACTCTGGTTGTGTGTGGAAGCTGGTTGGGAAGAGCCCACTACAGTGATCCAGCTGGGAGATGAGCTGTGTCTGAGATCAGTGGGGAAGGGATGTAGACATAGAGGGATTGTGGACAAGGTCTGAGATGTTTGGGGAGGTGTTTCTTCTAAGGGGGCAAGGGTGAAGGTGCCTCCTGTTGCTGAGCTGAGGAATCTGGAGGTGGAGTAGGTTTATGTCCTGACACTAGAGGCTGGCAGAACAGCCAGGAGTTCTACTTTAGACAGATTGTCTTTGTCGCAGAACTCTTCTGACAGACAGATCTCCTTATGTAATTACTCAGTTGACATTTATACTCACATATTTGTAGGCACCTCAAAGCTTATAATATGTAGCATGGTATGTGAACTTGTAGGAAAGCTCTTCTAAGGGGATGTTTAAGAACCAAACAGGTGAGAGTCTAGGACTGACCCTTGGCACATTCCAATTTGGAACAGAGATCAGATAGAAAAGAGAAGTCCCCAGAAATGCCCCCCACCCCTTAGATAGTCACTCTAATCAACTTTTAACAGACGAAGACACAGATGCCAAGAGCGGTAAGGCAATTTGCCTGCTCTCACGGGTAGCTGAGCAGTGAGATTAAACAAACTCTGGGTCTGGGTAGGATAGAAAGAGTAAAAAAAAAGTCAAAACAAGAAGAGGTTTTAAACTCTTGGCAGAGTGCTTAGTTCATATTACCACTATCCCTTTTGATATGTTCCTGTCTTTTTCTGTCTGAAATCTATGTCCACTGCATTAGAAGTACCTAGAAAAAAATACTTCCTTTTATCTTTTCTTTCCTCCCTCCCCTCCTCTCTCTCCAGACTGAAAAGTTCCCAAAAGTTACAAAACTTCTTTTAATTTTTAAATATCTATCTATTTAATTATCTATCTTTTTATCTATCTATGTCTGATTTCTCCTTTTCTTAGGTGGGGATGTATGAAGCTCATGTGTCTGCAACTCTTACCCCTGACAATATACAGCCAATTGTTGATGGACATATATTTAAATAGAATATGCAGAATGTGACTGAAGTACATTTTTAAGAGTTTATGCCCAGAGACTTTTCAGTGAGTTCTAGGGGGACCTATAATTCTTACTGTTCTGGATAAGAAACAGATTCAGATCATTAGCATTCTGTTTCTCACAGCTGGGGAAACTTTTGCAATAAGTTATGCTCATCAGCGCTCCCATAGACCCTTACAAACAAGGCTCACTGAGCTCTTGAAAGCTGGCTCTACTGACCTTGGAAAGGATTCAGGAACCAGCTAAGACAAATTTCCAGCTACAAATGTAGATCCCAGAGAAGAGCCACCAGATCAGTTAGACCCCCTCAATCTCCTCAAAAGAACCTTATCTCTCTTCTTTAGAGTTATCACAAAATTATAAGTTAGTACTTCAATGCCCTTTCCAAAGAGTTTAAGTTGCTTGCTCTTCACCATGAACAGCATTTTAGTCAAAATGTACTTGAGCTCCAATAGCTGGGTGAAAAATAGGTCACTGCTAGTCATGTTTAGCATTCTTCTTTCTTCCCCTTTGGGATAGAATCTGCCTTCAGACTATTTTTCACACAGAATAAGGATTAGTGCCTCTTTATCAATGTTGTCCATATCCCCACTCAGTATACTTTATTATCACTGCTAGAAGGTGCTTCTCAAAGACTGAGTTGTAGAGCTATAAAAAAAAAATCAAGCTCCCCAAAGCCAGGGAAAATTGAAATGTCACTCTTTACAAGGAGTTTTAGGAGGGAGACTAAGCATTTACTTCAATGTAGACCATCCATTCTATGGCCTAGTTTAGAAACTTTCAAAATCAATTTTAAATCTTTTCTTTATAGCTTTCACATCTCCTCAATATCATCCCTTTTTTATTATGAAATTGCTTCAGCCTGGCAACACAGGCTGGGGGCGGGGGTGGGCTTGGGCAGGGCAGGAGGCAGGCCGGTGATTGATTTAGTGTCCAGGCCCTGTCCTTCGTCCCTCCTGCTGCCTTCGGCCCCGCACACCAACCTGGCCGGGGCCTGGGTTCACGCCCCGTAAGCGTCGAGGCTGCCTGCCGTTTGGCAGACATTTCCCTTTGTTTGTGCTCCTTGTGCTGCTCTAATAACCCTCCTCAAGGCCAAATTAGATTTATACGGAAGGGGAAGTCAGCTAGAGGCTTCAGAATGACTATGCTAATTAGAAACCAAAATATAAACAGCAACTCCACATGGATGTATTAAATAGGCCAGCATTCTCCATAGCAAATCAAATTAAGAGAAATCCCATTATCTCGCTCAGGGCTTCTGCTTTTTTTTTTTTTTATCCTGACCGCCTGTTTTCCTGTTTGAACAGAATGAGGGTACAAATATATTTCATTACAGGTCTCCTTCTAAACTAAAGCATCTTTCTACCTTACCCCAAATTACAATGCTACCACATCATTATTCACAATTAAACCAAATTCATTTTTTAAAAATCCATCAAATGTTTACGTGTCACAAAGATTTTAGGTTTCATTGTAGCCTCAACTATTTCATTTATCCTCACCAGTTTGGCTTCAGTAAAAACTACTTACCACGAAGTATTCTAAACAGCTCTCTGAAGAGCCCATGTATCCTATGATAGTTTATGTTTATTAATAATGTTTATTAATATCTGCTATTGGAAATGAATATTCCACCCATTAATCTTTAACCTTGTGCAGTCAGGCTGATTCTGCAAGGGAAGGTAAAAGCAAAAGTAGCCTGTCTCCTTTAAAATGAGCTGACATTAGTGGTTAGGGAGTTTTTAGATGCTTAATAGTAGAGGTAACAAAGCAGCTGGGAAGGGCAGTCACTTCTGCAGCCAACAGGCTTTGTTTGAAGACCTGTATCCAAATCACGTACCAAGAATGATACTTTGTGATCAGAAGGATTTGTGTCCAAAAAATTAACAGGGACAGCTCAAAATGATTCTTTAAGCTTTAAAAAGGAGGCAACAGTAATATCCTTAACATATTAGATACAGAGTTATCGAATAAAGTCTCTGTGATGCAATAGATGTTCTTTCTTTCAATTTCATCAGTTTACAAAATTCATGAGGTTAATAAGTATTAAAAATTTCATTACTGTACCATATCAGATAAGGATGTAGCTCGAGGGTGTAATAAACTAGTTCTGTTATAGAAACACCATCAAAAAGCAAGACTTTACTTACCTAGCATTATAAAAACCTCTATCTCTCAGCATACAACTTGATATAATGAAAAACATTACATGTGGGGTTTCTGAAAACTCACAATTCAAATCCTGAAATTTGTTGACTTCACATATAAAGTCCGAGCAGGTGGTTATTAGAGTTTGAAAGAGATTCACCATCAGCATGATGTCCTTGGTCTAGCTGTAGATATACTGGGCAGTTCTATCGATAGCCATGTTTTGCTCTTTTAGAAAATCTTGTGTGACTTTACTGAAACCATACTAGTTCTAAGTATTTTACGTGGTGTACTTGTTACTCCTCCTTCCTGTAGGGGTTATAAATCAATACTGATAGAGTTTAATAGCTGCCTAGTCCTTTCTATGAAGAAGGGAAGGTGGCTTTCCAGCATTCATCAGTAACGACTCCACTCACTCCCCTTCCAATACTTTTCTGCCTCCAACCCTCCCAGCTCATCCTAGAAGCTCACATCATTCCCAGCTAACTGTCAGCTACACTATTGCCCTTCTCAAATATTACTCTGCTTTAATAGATAACTTAAGACAAATTACCATTAGAGCTTCATTTAGGGGGGACCTTCATGACAGCATGGATGGAACTGGAGAGCATTAAGCTAAGTGAAATAAGCCAGGTAGTGAAAGACAAATACAATATGATCTCGCCTATAAGTGGAACCTAATCAACAAAACAAGCAAGCAAAATAGGAACTGAGACATTGAAATAGAGAACAAACTGACAGTAACCAGAGGGGCGTGGGCAGAGGGATAATGGGGGGAAATACGGGAGGGGCTGTCAAGGAACATGTATAAAGGACACATGGACAAAGCCAAAGAGGGTAGGTTCGAGGGTGGGAGGCAGGGATGGGCGGGGTGGGGGGAAATAGAGACAACTGTACTTGAACAACATAAAAAAACACTAACACATTTTTATTGATATTTGGTATAAAGAAATTAATAGATTAAAAAGATCTTTTTCCCTATATTACAAAAAAAAGTGCAACTGAATGGGGGGAAATACTACATAAACATTTAAGCTGCTTTGCTAGAACATGAAATATTTGCTCATCAGCCCTTGGGTAATTCTAAGTACAGCAGGCAAAGAAGGTAGGTTTGGAAGATTTATTGCTTTCCTACCCATGACGTTTTCCCTCCTAAAGAACTCTTAAGTTTTAGGGAGCGGATAGGGCTCCATTTGTGATCTCAAGGAGCTTAGGTTCTTATCCCAGCTGACAAACCATGATTTGTCTGAACCACTCGTAGATATCTATTTCCTCAGACTGATGTAAGCACAGCGGAGGGGAAGGGCAGGGGGCATGACTCAGTTTTGGCAAATGAGCTATAGGGAAGCACTCATTTTTATTCAGAAAGGGAAGCCATCCTCAGCAAAGCCTGGGGAGAGGTAGGCCTTTGGCTTCTTCCTAATTTTTTTCTGCCTGGAAGTCAAATGAGATGCATGGCAGTCATCCTTCTATCACATATTGAAAGTTATGTGGGACAAAATTCAACATGTTAAAGATGAGGAATGAAGAGCCTGGGCCCATGTTATCATGAAGCCTACCTCTAGAATCCTCATTATGCGAAAAAGATAAACTTTCATTTTTTTAAGTACTTCCAAGCCTTTTTTTTTTTTTGGTAGGAGGAAGCATTACTAGGTAATACAGTTGCTGACAGGCATTGGTATTCTCAGGCTACATTTTATTTTCCAAGGGCAGCGCAGTGTTTTTAGAACTGGAATCCAGTGCTTTCCACCAGAGTGGGGTGTGAATTGACAGCAGACAAACTCTGGATCATTGTATTAAACAACTTGGGCTGTATTATAAAATACCACAGACTGGGTGGCTTAAACAACGGAGATCATTTTCTCCCAGTTCTAGAGGCTGAAAGTCCAAGGTCAGGTTATCTGCATGGTTGGGTTCTGGTGAGGACTCTCTTCCTGGCTTGGATATGGCCGCCTTCTTGTTTCTCACATGTTAGGGAGAGCAAGGTCTGGTGCTTCTTCCTTTTATCTATTTTTTATAGAAGGATACTAATCCCATCATAAGGGCTCCACTCTTATGACCTTATCTGAACATAATTATCTCACAAAGGTCTGATCCCCGAATACCATCACACTGGAGGTTAGGGCTTCAACATATGTGTTTTAGGGGGACACACTTCAGTCCATAGTGATATTCATCTAAAATATACACATACTTACATATGCACATGCACACACAGGGTCCAGCACAAGTAATACCCCTTTTTTTATTACAAAATCTTTCATTACAAAATCATAAGCATGTAATTCTGTAACATAACCATAACACTCAAACACACCATATAGCATTTTAGGTGAAATCTTCACATTAAAACTATAAATTATTACACCCATGTTATTGCCCTGCCAACCACACTCAAGCAGGCATTACTTCTGCTGGACCCTGTATATTTATATTTATCACCAAAATGGTAAGGCTGTTCCCTCTGCTGGCTTCACAGGCTTGTTGGAGCTTACATGAACAGCGGGGATCTGCCCATGCTTACCAAGTTTGCACTTGTCCAGCACATCATCATACCATGTTGCTTCCTTAGGAAGGCCAGTTGCCCATCTGTTCTTCCTGGCCTCTTGCCTTGTACATTTAGTTCCTTCCTTCATGTCTGTCCATCCACCATGCGTCTAGCTGCCTTCACCAAATGTAGCAGGTCTGGATTTCACAATACACAGCAAATGTGAAAACATGCGACCTTGTGTATTTTTTAGAACTGATCTCATCTTATTGAGTCCCCACTCGGAATGAGTCGTAAAATATTCTAAACACTTCAGACTCAAAAAGTTATCAAATTAGTCACTTCAGGTTTGAATGATGATAAATTCAGGATTTTTGTTCCTCCTACTCTTATTTCCTGGGGCTTCCGATAGTCATGACAAAGGTACAAGGAAAAATGATCAAACTCCCACCAGTGTCTGAAGACATCAAACAGATGAATCTGCCTGTGCCTGGGCTTGGTCAATAGTACAGTTCTGTCTTCTAAATCCCTTGCCTGGACAACTGCAATGGTATCCTTATTGATCTCCACACACCAACTGTTTTTAACATGTGCATACATCGGTTACCTATTCAAACATTATACAGTGATATGCAAATATGAATTTCAATTCTCCTTCCCAAGCTCCAGTCTGATTATCAAGATGCAATGACTTAATACTAATTCTATGCTTTGCATCATAACTTTAAAGCTGTCAAGTAAAAGAACGAGTTTTTAAACAGGGCTTATTGTCTCTGCTGGAAAAGGTGAAAAATTTACTAAATTTACCAAACTTCCTACCTCTTCTGTGAAATCTGTTAAGTATAGTTACAGGAAAGATTGTAAATGTCAGTGTTCGATTTAAAAATAAATTATAACTAAGTCTTCCATTCTTTGGTTTATAGATTCAACCCATAGAAAATGAATGACATTTATCATGTTATGTAAATGTTCTTTTAAAACCAATGCATACGAATGGATTCTTATAGAAGCAAACAATTCTAGAGTATTGTAACATTGTTTGAAGGAGACCTTTTAATGGGTTAAGATCTAAAGTATTCTATTACTTTCATTTTATCTAACATTTATGGGTTCTTATAACTATTCTTTTCCTTAGATGTAGGGTTGGAATGTCTCTCTGTGTTGTTAGTTCCAAGAATTATTGTTTTTTTGTTTGTCTATCCTGTTCTTACTTTGAAGAATGTCTAGTAAAGGGATTCTTCATAGTCCAGGTTATTGGGTGTGCCAGCTTGTTCCTATTAGGACCCTGACTTTTAAGTCTATACACAGCCCAAGGTACAAAAACTCCTGACCCTGGCCTTAGTCTGCTCAATCCTATGATTTTCTTGACAAGATCATCATAATTTTTGGTCAGATCAAGCTAGCATCTTTGACTACAGACATGTTGCTTTCTGCTGAGCTAGGGAGTATACTATAACATTCTCTTCTTGCACAACCTCTAGGTTTCTACCTACCTATTTTTCTAAATGCCAAAATACAAGCCCATCAGTTTCCTTTATTTCCTAGATAACATCTTGCAGCTTCTGTGCTGTAGCACCAATTGGGATTCATTATTCCCTGGGCATGATTTCTTACTCATCTGGGACTTTCTCTTCTCTCTATTGTTTGAGCTCCCAATTCTTGAATCATATCTCTTATTATTTTTGTTGTTGTTATTATTGTTTATAACCTTGATTTGATAGAACCCATGTTCCAGAAGCATCTGACGAAAGGTACATGAAAGGTTTATTTTAGTTCTATGAGGTCTGTCCATAAAGTATCCATCCATGCAATATGAAAAAGAGACATTTATTAAAGAAGACACAAGATACAAGAAACATTGTACACAGGACAATAATGCCTCAGTCCCCTTCAAAGTGGGTACCTTGGGACCTCACCCAGTTCTCCCAATCACTATCAGCTGCCTTGTTGTATTTTCCTGAATCTCATTGATGGTCTGAAATCTCTTCCCTTTCAAAGGCTATTTTAGTTTTGAGAAAAGCCAGAAGTTGTAGTGTGCCACATCTGGGCTATAGAGGGGCTGAGTCACCTGGGTGATTTGACATTTCACCAAAAACTCTGCATAGGACATGATGCATGAGCAGGCACATTGTCGTGATGAAGCTGCCAATCACCAGTTGCCCATAACTTCAGCCTTCTGAATCATCTGAATAGTTCCCATGGAGAAATGTTCAAGCCTAAAGCAAAATTTGATGCAGATCCGTTGCTCTACTTGCTCAGGCATTTTGAATTCAACAACCACACAGTGCATGTGCTCTCAACAGCATCTACTCCCCACTCCACCCAATGAGTAGTACAGTGAAGTTGTCATTGTTCACGCATGTGCATTCAACTCTACTCTTCTTTGCTGCCAGGCTACATCAATGTCACGCAAACCTTTCTCATTATATTAAAAATGGTTGGACTGTTTCTGCATAGACTTCATATATCTGAGATATCTTTTTCAATCTGGATTTCTGTGCTTATAGAAACCATCCAATAAGTGTGAGGACAGAATAATAATTTTTTCCCCAGAATTTTGAAGGTATTCTTTATTACCTATGGGCATCTAGTGATAATCTTAAGAGTTCTGAAGACATTCGGATTCTCATTCCTGTTTTTGTGACTTGTTTCTCCCCTCTGGAAAATTTTAGGATCTTATTGTCTCTTTTGGTTTAGTGATATAACTGTCTAGATATTCTATACTTTATAGGCTTTTTAGTAATTTTTAAAGGATAGTTGACTATGTTCATTTTTTCTTTTATTAACATTAGAACTAATACCTTCAGGATAAAATACCAATTTCAATGTACAAACACAAAAGAATGAACCTATTTATACAGTCAATACCACACTTATCTCAAACAAACATATTGGCTAAAGTCCACGTATATGTACAAACTTGTGATGTCCAAGAGCATTGAGTGTACAATGTACCCTATATCTAGAATTAAAATAAATATTAGTTATTTTTTTTAACAATGACAAATAATGGTCCATCATGTTCAAATTCCAAAGTGTCAAGTGGAAAAATGAAAAGTTTTCAGTGTGGATAATCACAGAACAATGTTTAAGCCCAAAAATTATATTACATTAATGCTGTTAACTATCATGTTATTATTTAGTAGGTTTTAAAATCAGTTATGAATTTGCTTTGATTTTATAATTGAATAAGAAGTCTTCATTCCAATATTTGCTAAATCCCTGAAATATGTAGGACATTGCTTTGTTTATCACAATACCAATTACATAGAACAAAAATCTTAAGTTTATGCTATTGTAAATGCTATAGTTTGAATGTATCCTCCAAGGGCATTCATATTTTAAAACCTCATTCCAAAATGTGAGTATATATAGAGGTGGGGCCTTTGGGAGGTGATCAGGTCATGAGGATGAAGTCCTCTTGGAAGGAATTAGTGCCCTTATGAAAAAGACCCCACAGAACTGCCTCACCCCTCTGCATGTAAGGCTGCAGGAGGAAGATAGCCATCTAGGAACCAGGAAGCAAGTCCTTACCAAATATGCTGGTGTCTTAATCTTGGAATTCCTAGCCTCCAAACTGTGAGAAATAAATTTCTGTTGTCTATAAACCACTCAGTCTGTAGTGTTCTCTTATAGCAGCCTGAACTGAGGCAGTAAGATTTATGAGAAATGAGTTTATTTTTAGCAAAATTCTTAAGATATTATGCATATCCCATATACATTTAGTATATAAAATGTGTATATGTAGGTATTTAAATATATAAATACAAGTTAACACTGGTGACTATAGAAAGGTTGCCTGTTAATGGTGTCTAGTGAGGTTTGAGAAGCACTTGTATTCTTTATACTTCCACGAGTACTTTCTTCAAACTTCTCATGTTTTCCCTAGTGACACAGAATAGAGAAGTACCTTAAAGATTCATTAACATTTTCATATTATTCTAATTCCTGTTCTAAGCATCAGTTTCCACAATGATAAAATAAAGGGATGCAGACTTACATCACAAGAGATAGGGCCAAAGAGTGAGAGAAACATGTTCTCAAAGGCATGATATTTACTGTCACTGGGCATTAAATACTCCTTTAATATTTTTATTAAAGGAGCAGAAATGTCATCCTGACTGAAACTATACCTTCATGGATAAATGTGGCTCCCACAGATGACTAGGAAGTGCATTTAGTCTTCTGCGCTAGGTTGTACCAGGATATAGAGGAAACATGCATGATTTTTTTTTCTACCTTGGCAAGAGCAAAGTAGTGGGTTAGAACTTGGTCCCTGTAGGAAAAGATTAGTACAGTGACTGCTTCTCTTCTGCAGATTTATTTGACCTGATTTCTTTACCCGTGGATCCAATAATTGAGGCCAAAGCTTACCTGGATGCCAGAGAGAACTCCCAGGGCATAGTCAGCTTTCGACATAATGCTTTTGTCAGAGGAAGAGAGACACAAATGCAGACAGAAATGCTGATACACATGCGGTCTGGATGAAGCATAGCATGCCTTTTTTAAAATGGAAAGGACATCTGCTAATTGTCTATTTGTATATGCTTCCATTCACTTCAATGCCTGGACTGCAAAATAGACAATGGCCTTTGGGAAATGGGGTTCAGACTAAGAATCCCTACTGGCTGTCCTATATAGAGTTAATGGCAAATGTGGATGGAGGCAGTGACCAGCCTCCATTTCACCTTTCCATTGCCTGCCAGAGTAGCATGTAACCTATTCCAAGCATCTGCAGCTGGAGGCAAAACATGCCAATTATTTTTATTGATCTACAACCTTCATAGGTGGGACACCTTGCCAGGGCAGCATATGGAAATTTAGATAAGGAAATGATTGCAGAGACATGGAAAGGGCTTTGCTATTTGGAAAAGAATGTATAGGCCTTAAAAAAAAACCCACAAGTACTTGGTATTCCAGAGCTTAAGAGCGCCAAGACAAATTATGCAGTCGCTGCAATGGAAATTGATTACTAAGCCTTCGATGAGTCACATGCCTTAGGAATTAAGTACTCCAATCTATTATTGTCAGTATCCTGATGGGTCAACCAGGCTGTGAATGGGAATTTGCATTAAATTGATTTGAGTGTTTTTTCTTGAACTAACATCACTCAATCAAGGGACACATTCAGACAGAGCTAGATAAGTCCGACTGAATTTGATTTAGAAAAGCAGAGTAGCAAGGGATTAGCAGGCAGGATTTAAAAGCATCATAAATCTGGCACCACAGGCTGGCCTGGGAGAAGCAGATGAGCACACTCTGGGCCACAGATAGGGTATACAGTCAAAGCAAATTTGTTTTACAGTTCTGTAGCACATTGATATAGTCATGGATTACAAAAATCACCACAACTACTTCTTGGTGGATTTCAGATCTGATTCAGAAATGACCCGGCTTGGGTGATAGGAGAGGCTGTGCCATTGGACCCTGCAGGACACCTACTACATTAGGCCACACTACCAAGACAGGGAGTCATAGCAGCTCTACCTAATACACAGAAACAAATACAGGGAAGCTGCCAAAACTAGGAGACAAAGAAACATAGTCCAAATGAAAGAACTCCAGAAAAAGAACCAAACAAAATGGGATAAGCAATCT
>PVJD01019350.1:0-11944 GCA_004026545.1 Mormoops blainvillei | reverse complement strand
ATTTTGGGCAGACCATTATTCACCTGACCACAGTGCCCCACAGAAGGACATGCATGGTCATCTAGTTTTACTTAGGAAATATTTCAAGCTTATAGAAAAGTACAGGTCAGTAGGATGGCCTCCCACGTGAGATTTTCACTTTACCCCTGATGTGCACGTCCACGGGAAGGACCTGAGCCTGGAGGCCCTGATAGGAATTCGCAAAGAAGAATGAGGCCCTGAGCGGTGTGGTTCAGTTGACTGGTCATCACCCCGCAAAGCAAAAGGTCGTTGGCTCGATTTCCGGTCAGAGCACTCACCTGAGTTGCGGGTTCAGTCCCCGAGAGGCAACTGATCGATGTTTCCCTCTCTTTCTCCCTCTCTTCTCCTCTTTCTAAAAAATAAATAAATAACATCTTTTAAAAAGAAGAAGAAGAGCGGGAGTCGGGGTGCCGGAAGTTTCCAGTCAGAATAAACAGCACATGCAAAAGGTGTTCTGGGGGACGGGGTGTGGCTAAAACATGAAAGGGAGATGAGAAGCAGTGGGACCAGACCCCATGGGACCCGTGTGCTGTGGAGAGTGTGGATTTTACCGTCTAGACGACTGGACGGGCAGCCTGAAGCAGGCGAGAGGTCAGTAAGCCTGAGAGAGATTGTGGCCCTGCCACTCCGTGGAGGATGCACAGCCTCTTCGTTCCTGTTTCATTTATAAAACCAACGGAATATTCCCTGGACTTGTTGAGAGAACTAAGTGAGATAAAGAGGTAAACATCGCCTGGGGCACTAATGGCAGTCACTCAACCCCAATCCTACTCTTGTTATTCTTGTCATTGAAAGCTTTCACCTCAGATAGAGGTGCCAGTGCGGGGACGCAGGGAGGAGAGAGAATTTGTAGTTCCAGGGGACTCTGGGCAGATGCTTTCTGGGCTGGATAACGGTTTCAGTCAGCTACCCACCCCCGACCCTGGGGGAGAACCAGAAAAATGGAGTTGGGTCTCCAAGAGTCACCTCAAGCAGAGGAATATAAAATCAACCCTGTGGGCCCATTTATTACCAGGGCTAGCTGCCCCCCACCCCTGACAGCTCCCCTTCATGAGAAGAAAACTTGATTCTCCTGGCGTTCTCTCCAAGCCAGGGTCTTAAACACTGTGATATCATTTCCTGCTCCTGCCCCTAAATGAGGCACCAGGGTGCAGTGGTTAGAGTACAGGCTCTTGAGTCAGGCAAACATGTTCAAGTCTCAGCTCTGCCACTTACTATGTGGCCTTGAGCAAGATGCATAACCTGAATGCCAAGCGGGCTTTTTGAGGGGAATAAACGAGATAATGGATGTATTGCAGTTGGCACAGAATTGGGTATATAGGAAGCAAATGTCAGTCATTATTATCATCATTAACCTTTTAGGTTTTTCCTTTGAAAAATGATCACTCCAGTAAAATGGACACTTTTTGGAGTACAGTCCTTTGAATTAGCACAGGTACAGGTTCATGTAACTGTCACCATAATCCGAACACACAACAGTTCCATTATCTCCCCGAGACTCCCTCTCCCGCTCCCCCTCCCCACTCATTGCCACTGGCGACCAGTGATCTGTTCCCCTTCCCCTCAGTTTTGTCCTCGGAATGTCATATAAATGGAAGCTTAGTTATAACCGTTTGAGGCTGGCTTCTTTTACTCAGCATAACGCCTTTGAGATTCATCCAAGTTGTTCTGTGTGTCGATGGTTCCTTCCTTTTTATTGCCCTGGAGTATAAGAGGGGGGCACCCCCCCGAAATGGAATTACCTTCTGGAGGGCGGGCCCCTGGTCGTGCAACCGCAGCCGCTGACCAGGCAGAGTCAGGCAGCCAGCTCCCCTATTCCGTCCACACACCAGTCACAGGACAGGCGAGGCTGGTGGCCGTGGGTGGGAGGAAGAATTTCAGAGAGTGAGGGGGTGGCTGAGCAGGAGAGAGAGGGCGTCTTTGGGCCTGAATACCATCATCCTTGGCACTGTTTGTTTTCCCCAGATCAGTTTGGAGACGCAGTCCAGCTGCTGCCTTGACTCTTGTTTAAAATTATTATCGATGGGCACGTCTTTCTCAGCTCTGTTAGAGAACAGGTACAACACTGCCTCCGAGCTGTCCAGGAGTGGCTTTTTTGCCTTCTGTCTGTCCTGTCCATTCCTGGCTGTCCTAGGGATCATTTAAGAGAGAGAGTGAGAGAGAGAGCGAGTGAGCACAAGCCTCTGCTTTCTAAGTGCCATGTCCACGGCTAGGCCTCAGTCTTCCTGACACCCCCCAGACTCTCGGGGGACACATCTTGGCAGTGGCACTGACAAGAGGTCCAGTTCTGTTGTCCACTGAGGGGTTTGTGAGCTTCAGCTCAGGGGGGCGGGGGGGAATCAACTCGTCCTGGGTTGTCAGCAAATCTAGCTGTAGTGGGTGGGGGCGCTGTGGCCAGCTGGCCTGGGTGTCCTGTCTGGTGCTGAAGTCAAGCTTTCACTTCCTCTGGAAATCCCATGCACTTGGCCTCTGAACCTTCTGCAATATGTGTGTGTGTCCCAATTTTCCTGGGGGTTTTGGTTCATTAGTTTTCCGAGCTATGGGTCAATGGTAGTAAGATTACATGCAAAGAGATTTCTGCTCCAAGAGAGCTGATGTTACAATCCCAACAAAGTTAACACCCAGGAACACAAAACACTGAGACCATGTGAGTGCATTAGAAAATGTACTCTTGTCAGGGCTTGGAAGCAGAGGGATTCGAGTGGAGTCATGGGGTCTAATCCCAGCTCTGTCTACAACCCAGACAACTGCGGCAGGCCCTGGGCTGTGGCCTTCTGAGCACAGAGTCCTCCAAATTCTGTTCTGTCTATTCTGAGTCACTTCTCAGACGCCCCCTCTGTCCAAGGCCCTGCCAGAGACACAGAGGGAAAGATGAGGATGGTCCTTGCCTGCCCAGGGCAAGTGGAGAGAAGGCTCATCCACCAGAATGGAATAGGGAATTAAGGAGGATGTGACTGGAGTCAGCAGCATCATAAGAATCAAAAGGCGTGATGGTTTGAGGAGGACTTTCAGAGGACTGGGACGGGGGCCTCGAAGGCAGGCGGGGATGTCCGAGGCAAAGGCCCCTGGGGGAGGGGTGTGGTTTATTCTGGGGCAGGTGAAGGCCAGAGGCCAGTCGAGCAAAGATTTGGGGGACGAACAGCCAGGGAGAGGGAACAGCAAATCCGAAAGTCCTCAGGTACATTGAATTGCCAGAACCAGGGGATCCAGGGAGATCTCTGGGGACTCTCCTGGGATCCGCTCTCCTTTCACACGGTGCCTCGTAGGGATGATCACAGAGGCAGGGAGTCTCACACATCTGCGCGAAGTGTGTACGCATTTACCTGCGTGTCACTGTGGCTACGCAGAGCTCTTGGCTGGGGCACCGCCAGGTTTTCCATGGGAACCCAAAGCTTCCAGGAGACAGCCTTGTGTTCCCATGTCAGTGCCTCTTGCGGCCAGATGCTCTGGTCATTCTGCACAGACTGCTGACTCCCACGTGCCCAGGATGGATATGAGGAAATTTCCTGTCCAGGCACAAAAGCTTCAACTTACTTCTCTTTGGATACAAACCTGTTGAAAAGTTACAAACCCAAACAGTCGTTCGGGTGACGTAAGCCCAAAACACCTCTTACAGCTAAGGGCCAAGGGCCTTGATCTCTTCTCTCAGGAAATGTGGAGCCAGATGAGGTACTGATTAACCTGCCAGCAGCTCCCGGCCAGAGCTGTCCCCTGGTACCTTTACCTAATGGCTCAGCTTGGCCCAAAGCCGCTTCCTTCTTCCACTGGCTTCTGAGCTGCCTGGTCCCTGGCTGGGCTCATGACAGCTTATTTTACTTTATTGGTAAATCCTGGGGTCTCAGTGGTAGGACGGATGAGCTTAGGGGCTTCCGGCCCCAGTGTCAACGGCTCTTTCCTCCAGCTGACACCAGGACTATGAGGTTTGATCCCCGAGGCTTGGTTCTCTCTATGAAAATAGTCATAATAAGTACGTGGATGTGGTGATGGTCACGACAAGGCGAATATACTTTATGTCCCTGAACTGTACACTTAAAAATGGCTGAGACTGTAAGTTTTACGTCATGTGTATTTTACCACAACTATAAAAATAAAAGGAAGGAGGAAGATCTCTACGTACTAATACAATGCGATCCTCAAGCCACATTACTACAAGAAAACCACAAGGTGGACGAAAGTGTGTAAAAGGTGCTGTTTACCTAAGAAAGAAAGATACAATATAGATTAATATTGGGGACTAATCTAAGAAAAAGAAGATGATCAAAACTATGAACAGTAAAATGACAACAACCTCACAACTATCAACAACTGAACCTTAAAAAATAAAAACAAAAACAAACTAAGCAAACAACTAGAACAGGAACAGTATCACAGAAATGGAGATCACATGAAGGGTTATCAGCGGGGAGGGGGCGTGTGGAGAATGGGGGAAAAGGTACAGGGAATAAGGAGCATAACTGGTAGGTGCAAAACAGACAGGAGGGTGTTAAAAATAGTACAGGAAATGGAGAAGCCAAAGAACTTACACGTACGACCTATGGACATGAACTAGTGGAGGAATGCTGGTGGGAGGTAAGGTGCAGCGTGGAGGGGAATAAGGGGGAGAAAAAATGGGATAACTGTAATAGTATAATCAATAAAATATATTTTAAAAAAATAAAATAAAATAAATAAAAAGCATTTCCTAAAAATTTAAAGCAAAAACATAAATAAATTGTCCTGAATAATGAACTGGTGGCATAAACACACAGAAGGGAATTGTCCCAAGTAAGTTTAAAACACATTAATTTGCCCTGGCCAGTGTGACTCAGTTGGTTGGAACACTCTCCAGTAAACCGAAAGATCATGAGTTCAAATTCCGGTCAGGGCACATGCCTGGGTCGGGGTGTGTATAAGAGGCAATGCATCATTGTTTCTCTCTCACATTGATGTTTCTCTCTCTCTCTCTCTCCCACTCTCTCTAAAATGAATAAGCATGTCCTCAGGTGAAGATAAAAAAATTAAAATAAAGAAAAAACACATTAGCTTGACTATATCTTCCTAGTGGGGTTTACTTTAAGAAGAAAACTTGCTCTTGCTGGCATAGCTCAGTGGATTGGGAGTCAGCCTGCGAACCAAAGGGTCGCTGGTTCAGTTCCCCAGTCACGGCACATGCCCGGGTTGTGGGCCAGGTCCCCAGTAGGGGGCGTGTGGTTGGGGGCACGCAAGAGGCAACCACACATTGATGTTTCTCTCCATCTCCTCCCTTCCCCTCTGTCTAAAAATTTTTTTAAATAAATAAATAAAAAAGAAAACTACAAAAGCAAAAATTTAAGCTGTTTTCAATAATGATTGTTTGGAGGTAGTACTGGAGTTGTTACTTGAAGGCTGTTGTTTACCTGGTGGAGAAAAAATGTAACTAAATAATTACATAGGTGTGCTTAAGAGTTGAGATTTGAGGCATGGGAGAATGGTGAGTCAGATATAAAAGCAATATAAGAATAAGCAGTCCCAGCTGGTGTGGCTCAGTGGATTGAGTGCCAGCCTGCGAGCCAAAGGGTCGCAGGGTCGATTCCCCAGTCAGGGCGCGTGCCCGGGTTGTGGGCCAGGTCCCCCCAGTAGGGGGTGCATGGGAGGTAACCATGTATTGACATTTCTCTTTCTACCTCCCTTCCCCTTTCTCTAAAAATAAATAAATAAAATCTTTTCTTAAAAAAAGATTAAGCAAACACCCTAGAATTCTGAATTTGAATTGAGAGGATCAGCATGAACTCGCATTTCTTCTTCTAAAAATGTCCTATGTCTGTTCTCTGAAAAGTCCTAGTGTCATTGAACAACACAGAAGCCGTAAGTGTTTTTAGAGCCCAGTTGGTAGCCTCGAAATACCGTTTTCAAATAAGAGGAGCCAGAGCTTGGAGGTACAGCTGACAGCCGAACAGGGGGAGCAAAGGTACAACATGAGCTTGAAACAGCCCATCGTTCCAGGAAGCAAAGACTTTATCAAAGACTCCCACGGTAAGGAAGGCGGGCTGCTGCTGGGCCCAAAACGAGACAGCTTGATGTAAATACAGATAATAATTGCAGTTCATGGAAACATGTCATGTACGTTTAAATCCGCATGTTCATAATGATTTCAAAAACCTCACTGGTCACCTTTGGTGGATATTAGAGGACTAACTTAATCGGAATATTAGTAAATTAAGAGCAGAGATCAAGTATTTATTCTATCTTTTCTTTAAGAACTATACCTCAGGGTAACCAAGTAGCAGATAAGGGAAAGTTTCTCTCTATGGAAATGGCCCACATAACGGCCAGAGAAGGAGTGATAGGCTTGAATACCACCATTTTGCAAATCCTAACGAATGAATAGATCAACAGTTGCTAACATGCAGTAAGACAAACAGACATTATATGCCTCCCGATGAAAGGACATAATACCACTGGTAATTTTGCCGAAAGATATGCCCCCCAAAATATGGTCAAGCCTCTAGGTTTGACTTCCAATTTACAGGAAATGTAGGGGACAGAGGGACATAGTAAATAACACCACAAGGATGCGGTCAGCAAGATCCAGACTACGGAGGGGTGGGGAGAAAATGGAGGGAAAATCTGTTCACAGACCCTGAAGAGACACACTAGCCTTTGCATATCTGATTCAAACAAACAAATTAGGGGTTTTTTAAGGCATACATGGAACAGTAAGCAAATGTGAATATTGACTAAAGAGTTGATGTTATTAAGAAATTATTATCTTCTGTGGTGGTGTTTCAAAAGGGGAACCATTACCTTCTAGAAATGCATACTGAAATATTAAGAAATGAAGTGATACAATGTCTGGAATTTGCTTCAAAATAACCCAGGGTCAGACAGGGAAATGAAGGGGGATACAGATGAAACAAGGGTAACCATGGGTTGATAATTGTTTAAGTTGAGCAACAGGTACACAGAAATTCACTAAACTATTCTCTATATTTTGGTGAGTATTGCAAATTCTCAATAATAAAGGGATGTGGAAAAATTAGTGATCTTTTAACCAAGGGTTAACCATGGGTGCCTAGGACTTGCATGTTGTAAACTATAAAACATTGCTGAAAAAAAATAAAGAAGACACAAATAAATGGAAAGACATTTGTATGCACAGACTAGAAGGCTTAATATTGTTAAAACATTCATACTACCCAAAATAATCTAAAAATTCAATGTAATCCCTATCAAAATTCCAAGGGCTTTTTTTCCATTTTGCAGAACTAGGAAAAAAAATCCAGAAATTCATATGGAGTCTCAAAGGACCCCCTACTAGCCAAAACAATCTTTAGAAAGAACAAAGCACAGGGTAACACATATCCTGATTTTGAAATACATAACAAAGCTATAAAAATCAAAACAGCATGGTACTGGCATAAAGCAGAGATATACAAAAATTAACTCAAAGTGGATTAAAGATCTAAATGCAAGACCCGAAGCTATAACACTTACAGAACAAAACATAGGGGAAAAAACATGATATGAACAATGATTTCTTGGCTATGACACCAAAAACACAGTTAACAAAAGCAAAAATAGACAAATGGGGCTACATCAAACTTAAAAGCTCTGTCCAGCAAAGGGAGTAATCAGCAGAATGAAAAGGCAAACTATGAAATGGGAGAAAAGATTTGCAAACTATATCAAATACGGGGTGAATATCCAGAACATATAAAGAACAAAAACCCCATATAACCCAGTTTTAAAATGGGCAAGGGACTTCTAAAGCAGCTTGGCAAATGATCAACAAGCCTCCAAAATCTGGGTGCTGGGCCCCTCACAGGTCTTCGAACAGACCTGCATACAGTACACTGAACTCTGCAGGGCACAGGTCTGGGTACCCCAGCTCCAACGTCCTACTACCCAGAAAACTGTGTTTTTTTTGGTTAAGTCAGGCTGGCCTTTGCCTGGGTTTGGGGCTGCAGGAACTCTTTGCTACCTGCAAGGATATTTCAGCCCCCAGGCAGCTATAATCTCAAGGACCTTCTTCCTCCAGGGCCCATGGCTAACCATCATGCAAGATCAGTGGTGCTGATTTTAGGAACTGCAGTGGGTGCGTCAGGGCCCCAGATCTGGAAAGTTCAATTATCCCACGAAAAGACTCAGGGTTCCATTTGCACCCCCATCTCTTACTGGCTGTGCAATCTTAGGTGGGGCCATCACTGAACCACTCTGACCTTCTGTTTCCTCCTCAGAAGAAACTTCTTACCTCAAGGTTACCTGCCCTACCTCCTCCTCAGGGGTGTCGTGGGTTCCAGTCACAATGAGGTGTCAACCTGCTATGTGTAAACTCTCTGGCATGTTCTGTTTATGGGACGATAATGGCTCCAAGAAAGCTCCAGTCCCATCGCGGGGACCCACAGGGTATGTTTTCTATAACCGAGGGAATCAATCCTTCTACACTTCCTCCCTCACCCCTGTGATCTCCCACGTACTCCCTCTGCCACAGAAGCAGGCAAAGGGAACCAGTCCTCCGAGCAGAGAGCCCATGACCATGGCATCACTGTCCCCGTGGCCTCAGTGTCCTCAGGTCCCTGTTGGGAAATCATCCTCAGGCCCCCAGAAAGACTCACTTATTCTTGGCATCATCCCTGTGGGAGGGAGAAAGAGCTAGTTTTACTTAAGTAAAGATGGAAAAAGCAAGCCCGTGAGGCAAAGGGTGGGCGGAGGCCCATCCCTCAATAACAGGAATGGTGAGTAACAACTGGGCCTCAAATGAAATCTGACACTTGGTTCTGGGCAGTGCACTGTGTGACCTGGGGCGCTTTGCTGGGGAAGGAAGAGGCATTGCCAAGGTGAATAGGGTACAGGAACCCCCCCTCGCAGTGTGGGAGGCAGGTGCATAACAGGTCACTGCAGTTCAAGGTAGCTTGGCAGTGCTGGAGAGCACAAGAATGGAAATTCTCAGCTCTGCAGGGGCAGCGAGGGAAGCCGCGCCCCGAGGATATGTGAGCTGGGTGTTGAAAGCTGGGTCGTTTTTCAGGCAGAAAAGTCAGGGGAGGGCAGTGGAGCAGAGGGAGCAGCTGTGCCAAGTCCCAAGGTGTGAGGGGACCCACAGGGAATGACTGGAAAGAGAGTCCCAGAGGAGACAGGCAGGGCCTTGGGCCACACAGAAGAGTGACACTTCTGTCCCTAAAGCCTGGAGAGGGTGAAGCAGAGCGAAGTGCTCACCTGTGCACTTCTTTCACAAGGCCGGGTGGCGCTGGTCGGAGGCAGGTTAGAGCGGGG
Organism: Mormoops blainvillei; assembly: GCA_004026545.1. Taxonomy (NCBI): domain Eukaryota; kingdom Metazoa; phylum Chordata; class Mammalia; order Chiroptera; family Mormoopidae; genus Mormoops; species Mormoops blainvillei. Next base: position 2,695 of record PVJD01019350.1, on the reverse strand, counting down.
CGAGGCGCAGGTGGCAGAGAAGGCTGACTGGGGCCTCTCCCAGGCTAACGGTGAGGTCTTGGGGCTCCTGGCCCTCTCGTGGGACACTCAGGTGACTGCTGGGCCCCTATCTGCTCGCCTAGCCAGAAGCACTATCTTGCCTGGACTGCACATAAGGGACCTTCACTGGTGGCAGAAAAGTCACTTGGTTGCTCACTGAAGCTGCTTCATTCTGCTGCCTCCGAGCTGGGCCAGCCCTGGGCTGCCCTGTGTTCCTCGTCCCCACTACCCGGGGGCTGCTGACCGCCTGGGTTGCCGATGAGCTTCTTTGTCTAGTCCCTCGCCGACCCACCTGGCGACCCCCTACAAGGAAGCTGGGGTCTCCAGCCCAAACTCTGTGCAGCCCAAGCTTCTCCCTCAACTCCCCCGCCACCAGCAGACAAGGGACTGCCCCTGGTGACACAGCCTCCCGAGAAGCAGGTCAAGGGTCCACGCCACGAAGGGCTGAGGCAGACACAAGTCTGGATTTCCACCAGGAAGCATGCCCAGCCCCCAGCTGCCGGTCCCTGACAAAATGAGAGCGTCACCCTCTTTCTGAGGCTGCTGGCCATTGCTCCCCGCCTGCCGCCCTTGCTGAGCAGGGCTTCTCCCGATCGGGCCAGGGTGGCCATGGCTGAGCCTGGACTGTGTGACACGCTCAAGCCATGTATCTGAGACGGGTACTAAGTCATGAGGTGCAGCATGAATTGCGGTGACGAGGACACCCAAAGTGGTGGGGGGCACCCGTGGTAACATGGAGGAGGACCGGCTCCAGCTACTGTAAATAAATACAGGAATCAAAGTTCAAAAAGGCCAGGTGACCTGTTCGAAGAGTCTAGAATGTGGGCAGATACCCAGGAGGTCATTTGGAAGGACCCAGCAGGAGAATCGAAGGCAAGATCCTTGACCTCCAGGGGCCTACGGTCCAAAGGTAGACACCAGATATTCCGCCAGGCATGAGGGCGCGGTGGCACGGTCCTCCCAGAGGATGGCTGGAGGGCTGCTCGCTGTAGAGCTGGGAGGGCCCCAGGCTGGTCTAGGGGCTAGGACGCAGCATAAAATGGAGCTCAAAGTCCAGTGGGAAGGCAGACAAGCAAACAACGGCCGGGGCCCAAGGCGTGTGATCTGGCAGGGGCGTGGGTGCTGGACTGTCCCCTCAGGAGCTCCCACAGAGGCAGCAAGGCCTGGCATCCTCTATTACCGTCCAACATCCCAGGTCAAGGCTCTTGACCTTAACCTCCTGGAAAAGCGGGATCTGGAGCACCTGTACTTTGAGTCTACATCACTCCCTGGGTTTTCAAGAAACAGCGTAAGGACAAGTTCTCTGAATCGTGGTGGCATCATTCAGAAATGTACCTAAATCTCATTCAGTACTGGGTTCTTTTTTCAATTTCAAAATTCCTAAACCCTTATTTCTGCCACAGTTCCCTCTAACTTCAGGGGGAATCCCAGACATTTAACACAGCAGCTATTCGGTGAAAACATTACTCAATCCATTCTTTCCCAGTCCTCATATACGCTTCCAGTCCTGTGCTTTGCTTTTTCATTGTAATCAGCTTTATATGAGCTACTCTGGGCTCTGCTTTTTCATGTAACCTCCGTTCACATACACGTTCCAGCAACTAATTTGTTTTCAATGACCACATCGTATTCCATTATGCGCCCGGTCCTACATTTTAGCCTGTGTTTCTGCCTTAGACAAGCCTTGGCCTTCAATGGGGCTCCCACCTCTGTCTCTATAAAACATGGTGATTTGGAAACATTGAAGTTCTTTCTAAGCCTTGACATTCCCAGTGGCTATGATTTTACCAGCGGTGGAACCCTAAATTGTAACCCCACAGCAACAATCCCTAGAAGGGAGAGACCCAGCATCTGCTGAAAACTCCCTGTAAGGCCAGAAGGCACTGGGGGATAGATAGGCAGGGAAGTGACACCCATTCCTTTCAGCAAGAACACAGCGTGCGGCCCAGTCTGGCGATCTGGGCCCTTTTGTCCCCAGTCCAGCCTGGGCAGCCAGCCACATGAGGAAAAGGAGGGGTTCTTTCCCTCCCTCACCCTATAGTTAAGTCGTAGCTCACCAAGCCTTCGTCCCCTCCTTGACAAAGCACTTTTGGAGCCCATGCTGAGCACCTCCAGACCAGCAGAGTGCTGAGTCACGGTGGGACAGCAGTTTCCACCTCAGTCCCCACTGAGCCAGTGTCCTACAGAAACAATAGGCCGGGTTCTTCTTCTTCTGCCTGTGGCTCCTCCCACCAAGGCTGCTGTTCCAGGAGGCTGGCCAAGCTCCCTGCCTCCTCAGAGTCACGAGGAGTTGGGGCTGGAGGTGAAGCAGGCTGAATTCTGGTAAACAAAGGTCCAAAGGCTAGGCCCTTGCTTCAAAAGACTCCAGCAGCATGGAGCTGGCAGTTCTGACACCATGGTTTCCCAGAAGGTAGGGAATGGCCTAAGCAAACAGACACAGACACACACACATCAGCACAAGATTTTCCTTTCACTCTTCCCAGCCGACCTCCCTCAGTGACCTTCTACAGCCCAAGCAGCCGTCAGTGTTGCCGTACAGTTCTGAGTAGCCACTGTGTTTAACCAAGCACGGAGCCAATACTGATTCATAAAACCCGCTTTCTGCCACAGACCCACCTCATTCCTGTGGGTCCAACTTCACACTGGCTCTGTCTGC
>PVJD01019349.1:0-11947 GCA_004026545.1 Mormoops blainvillei | reverse complement strand
GCTCCAGACTCTCTTTGTTCATTTGCTGACGAGACAGGGGGCAGACAGTCACCCAAAGTCGCTTACAGGCTTTTTCTTGGGGCACTGTGGACCCCTCCCCTTCCCCCTTCCCGGCCTTGGGGTGAACACTCCAGGCGTTGTTTGGGACGCCTGGCAGCCTTATGGGACCAGGCTCGGGGTTACTGCGTCAGCGGGTGAGCTTCTGCGTTTAGCCCCCGGGTTAGGTTCCATGTTAGACTGTGGTGCCGAGGGCCCTGCCTTTATTTGCCCTCTGGTCGCTCATTCCACCATAACATTCCCCCCTCAAGTAATAGGGACCCAAATATTTGGGGACTTCGGGCTCAGGGCTTTTGGGTCAATGGGTGACACATGTCTCCCTCCTCCTCCCTGCCTTGGTTTACTGTCTATCCTACCTAATATTCCCCCCTATAGCATTTGGAGCCCAAATTTGGGGGGCTTTGCGGTGACAACCATCCTGGCTGCTTCCTGCTGTAAAAGGGATGTTCAACCTTCTTTGGGTTCCGTCTGCTTGCTATCAGTCAGACGAGGTAGAGGGAAGTGTCCTTCCTTTGGCCCATAAGAGATGTCCGGAGCCTCCTGTCCCAGAGGTTGACAGTTCATGACAATTATCTGTAGCCTTATAGCCTCTATTCTAGAAGAGATAAATTTAGTTAGTAAGTTGCCAAATAGTAACATTATTATTATAATTAATAACAGTGCTATGTGGTGGATCCAGGGCTTGATTCCCATCAGCTTTAGGGAAGAATGCATTGTCTACAGGACGTCGTAGGGACCAGCCCATTGCTTGGCCAGCGGCTTTGCAGAGTCTTGAGTCTTACAGGTCTTTAGTAAAACTCGGTCCGCTGGCCGGAATGGGTGCAGGGGCTTGTCAGGTGGACAGGAAAATGTACCATAAACAAACTTGTGCAAAATGGTTAATTTACAGAACCTACAAACTAGTCCCTGAGTCGGCAAGACTGTCTTTTGGGAAGACATCCAGTTGCAAGGGTTTTTCTGGAATGACCTTTAACACTGGCAATTGACAGATCCTTCTTGCCTATAAATTGAGCATTTTTGATGATGTTACAAGCCCAGTTTTAACTTCAAATGAAAACAAATTTTGAAGCTGGTTAGCTGTGCTAGTCTAATGTCTACAACTGAGAATTGTGATTTTCCTTGAATCACGATTTTTTTCTTAACTCATCTTTATTGTCGTTAAAGGGACTGCTTAAGCCCAGTTTTAATTTTGTCTGTTTGTTTGCATAAACACAAGAGCAGCAATTGATCTTTAAGTCCGCTTTGCTGGAACTCACACAAGGAACCTTTATTTTTTTTAATTTTTTTATTGTTGTTCCAGAAAGTTGTCTCCATTTCCCCTCCACTGCTTTCCCCTGCCCCACCAACCCCTTTGGCTTTGTCCATGGGTCCTTTATACATGTCCCTTGACGACTCTTCCCCGTCCTTTCCCCGTTATCCCCTCCCCCGCCCCTCTGGTTACTGACAGTTTGTTCTTTCTTTCAATGTCTCTGGTTATATTTTGCTTGCTGGTTTATTTTGTTGATTAGGTTCCACTTAGAGGTGAGATCATATGGTATTTGTCTTTCACCACCTGGCTTATGTCACTGAGCATAATGCTCTCCAGGTCCATCCATGCTGTCGCGAAGGGTAGCTCCTTCTTTCTTCCTGCTGCATAGTATTCCATTGTGTAAATGGACCACAGTTTTTGGATCCACTCATTTACTGTTGGGCACTTAGATTGCTTCTAACACTTGCCTATTGTAAATTGTGCTGCTATGAACATTGGGGTGCATGGGTTCTTTTGAATTGGTGTTTCTGGATTTTTAGGGTATAATCCCAGCAGTGTAATTGCTGGGTCAAAAGGCAGAACCATTTTTCGTTCTTTGAGGAAATTCCAAACTGTTTTCCACAGCGGCTGCACCAGTCTGCATTCCCACCCACAGTGCACGAGGGTTCCCCTTTCTCCACATCATCACCAGTACTTGTTGTTTGTTGATCTGTTAATGATGGCCATTCTGACTGCCGTGAAGTGGTATCTCATTGTGGTTTTAATTTGCATCTCTCTGATTAGTGGTCTTATGCATAGAAACCTTACCTCTTTATCCACTCCTTCAGAATGCTAAATTCTGGAGGGATCAGGTAGGGAGAAAAAGAAAGCATGAAGGAAAATCCTTGTCCTTAACTTAGAAAGGGTTCATCTAGAATGTCATCGGTAGACCCTGAAATAGATGTTTCCTTTGACCCAGAACAAAGAGATGGAGCATGAGATAAGAAAAAAAAAAAGCTTGCATGTAGGGAAGCTCTGACCACTTGCCTAGCCTCCGACAGAATGGATGTAATTGGAGTATGGGGTTGTAATTGATACTGAGCCAGGCTGTATTACACAAGGAAATTAGCCTCTGTTTCTTGAGAGTTTCACGGTCAAAGTTATTCCAGTTCCTGAGAATGACTAGTCATTTGGTGTATTTCCTGCAAAGACTGGAGGCTGATATAATATTATTCAGCTCAATAAGAGAGGTCCCTACTGTGGTGACATGTTTGCTACCTATGTGGCCCTGGGTTGCTCTGGTCTTGGGGGCCTCTTGGGTTAGGCAAGCCTATTTTTGTAAAATACCAGGGGGAGGGGGAAGTGAGCTGGGAGTGTAGAGTCTCCCCTCATTTTCCTGCTCTGAGGCTAGAGAAAAAGAACAAAAATATTCTCGGTGATTACTGCATTCCTTTAGTGTGTTCAAAATTGGGCTGTTTCATCCTCTAGTGATCTTGACAACTTTCACAGAGGCTACAGAAGGGGCAGGGGAGGTATCGAGCTTGGCAGGGCTCGTTCCTGGGACCGCAGCCCCCGGGCCTCCAGCAGGGGAATTCCGAGTGTTTAAAAGACTCATTTTTCCTTTCTGAGTTTTACTGTGTACCTAACGGGCTCTCTGATGGAATCAAAACTAAGCCACTTCTTTTCAAAACAGAACCAGAAATGACAAAGACAGGGTTTCAAGGAGGGACTAGGACACTAGTCTTAGAATCTTGTCTTGCACTAACTAGTATTGGCAGTCTGGTAAAAAGAGTGTCAGAAATATGGCAAAGACAATCATATTAGGGCTTACTTGTGTCCTTATCTGTAACAGGTTTTTGTTTTGGGAAGAGAAGCTAGAGGTCCTTGATGGATTCATAAGCGTTCGTTTTAGGCTGTGGTCCCTATGGGGACTTATAAGAAATAGGTTTAATTTGAGATAGATGCACCCAACTGGGTATTCCCGTGAGCTTTATTGAAGTTGGGGTGTTTAGTAGGCCCTGGAGTGACCCCTTCTGGGTTTTCAATGGACCATGTCCCCTGGTTTGACTTGTTTGTGTTGGTAGCCTTATGTTTGTTTCTATATCCCTGTAATGCTTGTCCAAATAGAAGAGGGCAGCTTCTACCTGGTTGTAGGTTTTCCTGTTATCCCTAGGATTGTGAGCAGATGGATCCGGACAAGGAAATAAAGGCAGAATAGGTGGTCCCTGTGTAAGCTTATTGTCCTACCTGCCACAATCATGTGTACCCTGGGCTCCAGTCCAGTGATGGTGTCCGCTTGAGGTGGGGCCAACGGGAGCGGGCAGCTTCAGTCCTGAATCTCCATTTGCGGGGCCACTGCAGACTCAGGCCCAGAGGCCCTGTGGTCTCAGGCACAGAGGGCCGCCGATGGCCTACAGTCTTGCATATGAAGCAGGGCATTTGAGGCAGCTTGTTTCGATTAGGACGCCCCTTGGCCCAAAGCCCTAGCTCTCAGCATACATGGCACTTAGTGTTACCTGGAGCAGAGTGTGTAGGGCCTGTAGGATGTCACTGTGAGTGTCCCGCAAGCGCGGCTAGAACTGGGCTGTGCCTGGCCTCCTTCCGTTCGTTCTCCTGAGCCCTGGCCTTCCTCTCCTGGTTGTAGGGTGGGAATGTGGATGGGGAGATGTCTATGGAATGGCGATTAGATGGCGCTGTGGTAGGACATAACTTACATTCGTAGCATAGGTCTCCTCCGCCCCTTAAATGGAAGAACATCTGTACATATGGGATTTCTGAAAAGTTATCAATTTGGAATATGGTATTGTGGTCTTGGCTCTGATATATTGGCTATGATTCCCCCATGCCTTAGCTGATACTGGGGCCAAGCAGTGTTGCAAGGAACATATTAGTTTTTCCTTCTTCAGAGTTGTTTTTTTTTTATTTTAACAAAATTGACAAACTCTTTGCTAGACTGATCAAGGAAAAAAAGAGGGAAGACCCAAATCAACAAGATTATAAATGGAAAAAAAAAAGAGACACTATAACTGATGCCCCAGAAATACAAAGGATCATAAGAGGTTACTGTCGTTGTTACTTTGTCCAACAACTGGACAACCTAGAAGAAACATGTGACCTACCAACACTAAATAAGAAATATAAAATCTGAATCAGCCAATTACTTATAAAAAGATTGAATGAGTAAACAAAAATCTCCCAACAAAGAGAAGCCCATGATCAGATGGCTTCAGTAGTGAATTTTAGCAAACATTTAAAAATTAATATCAGCCCCGGCTGGTGTGGCTCAGTGGATTGATTGTTGGCCTGCGAACCAAAGGGTCGCTGGTTCGATTCCCAGTCAAGGCACATGCCTGGGTTGCGGGCCAGGTCCCCAGTAGGGGGCATGTGAGAGGAAACTACACATGGATGTTTCTCTCCCTCCCTCCCTGTCTGTCTAAAAATAAATACAATCTTTTTAAAAAATCCTCAAAGCCCTCCAACATATCTAAGGGAAGGGAACCCTCCCAAACTCCTGTTCTAAGGTCAGCATTATCCTGATACCAAAGCCAGGAAAGGACACTGCTAGAAAACTATAGGGCAATATCCCTGAAAATACAGAAATACATATTCTCAATAAAATACTAGCAAACTGAATTCAGCAGCACGTTAAGATTACTCTCCATGAACAAGTGGGATTTACCCCAAGGATGCAAGGACGGTTCCACATGACTCTTGGTGATGATATTTAGAAATCACACCGAAAGCATGACCAAGAAAACCAAACACACACAAGTGGGCTGCATCAAACCAGAAACTCCTTCACAGCAAAAGAAATGAGAAACGAAGGCAGGAGGCAACCTACAGAACGGGCAAAAAATATTTCCAAACCATATACCTGATGAGGGGTTAATATCCAAAATATATAATGAACTCACATACATCAATAGACAATAATAATCCAATATTAAAAATGGACAAAAGACCTAAATATACATTTTTCCAAGGAAGATATGTGACTGTCCAACAGTAGCATGAAAAGACGCTTAACATCACTAGTTACTAGGGAAATGCCAATTAAAACGATAATGAGTTAGCACCTTGTGCTTGTTAGAATGGCCACCATTGAAATAACAAGAAATCACAAACGCTGAGTCAATGCAGAGAAAAGAGACACCTGCACACTGTTGATGAGAGTGCAAATTGATGCAACATACATATGGAAAACAATAGGTAGGTTCCTCAAACAATGAAAAAGAGACCTGCCACAAGACCCAGCAACTTCACTTCTAGGAATGTATCCAAAGGGAACAAAAACACTAGCTTGAAAACATACGCACACCCCCACATTCATAGCAGCACCGTTTACAATAACCAAGGAATGGATGCAAACTAGGTGTCCCTCAAAGGATGAATGGATAAAGAAGTCGTTGTAATCCAGGTCCCTTTACCATGGCTTTTTATCCGTTCATCCATCAAGGGACACTTAGGCCATTGTCAGTAATGCTGACACATAGACACAGACAACGATGTGGTGACAGCCAGAGGGAGAAGGGGTTGGTGGTAGGTGGAAGTGGGCAAAGGGGAGATAAATAGGGATGGCAAGAGACTTTGTTTCAGGCGATGGACACTCGATGCAGTGCGCACATGTTTTGTTGAGTTGTGCACTTGAAATCTGTATGGTTTTGTGAGCCAATGTCAGCCCAATACATTCAATAAACGAGATACAGAGAAATATATAAAGTAAAACAATAAATAAAAATAAAAACTTAATTTCCTTCCAAAAAATAAGTTGTAGTATAAACACACAATTAAATATTATTCGGCCATAAAAAAAGGAAATCCTGCCATTTGTGATAACACGGATGGACGTTCAAAGCATTATGCTAAGTGAAATAAGTCAAATATAAATACTTTAGCGCATAGATTCTGGATTACGCAATATCTAAGCCTGTCTGGGTGAATTATATTACAAGTACAGTATTTAATGTTTATTCAAAAGCAGCCAAAAATTCATTTGGTAAAAGAAAATATTTTTGTGTTCTTTTAAATCATTAAAATTTATAATGATCATTAAACAGATTTCTAAAATGACTCAGATATTATATGCTCATTTTTCTAATATATAACCATATCTAAACAGAACAGAAATTTTATTAACCAATGTCACCTCAATAAATTTAATAAAAATTTTATTAAATGCCATTAATTTACTTTTGATATTTTTAACTTCTTGCAGAATTTTTCCACTCCAGGACTTCCAAAGTCAAACTACATTCCAAGAGAGAAACAACAAATTGGATACCCAAGTTCTGAAGAACGAGAAATCCCATATAGGACTGCCCATGTGCAGATGATACCTGACTATTAAAAATGTCTTGCCATTGACTCTTATCTCTTTTATACCTTTAGCTTTTCCTTTCGCCTCCCCTTGTGATCACAAAGCAAATTTTCATGTCCAATGTCTAACTTCATTAACTCAGTAGGGGAGGTAAATACTTGTTATCTCCAAAATTCAGTCTAACACTTGGTTCCTGATTTATGGCACATTTCTTTATAAATTGCTCAGTGAAATGCACAGAAGGATGGTTAAAAATTGCTTTTAGAAAATTTTGAATACTTTAGAGTTACTGGATAAATCTAAGAAATTGCACCAAAATATCAGCATATAAATAATGAATTTTATTTGAAATGTGCAATTTGATTATACATTAATTCATTAAAATAAGAATTGCTAAATGATTTCTGTAAACTAAGCAGTGCAGTGGAATGATCCCAAGATCTGGGTTCCCTTTTCCTTTCTTTCTTCTCTTCCTCTATTCTTCCTTCCTTTAAAATGTGAAATCTAATGAAAATAAACTGACAAACAAAATAGAAGCAGTAGCATGTACCAGTAGCATGGTACACACCAGTAGTGTGTACCATGGACACATGGAACAGACTGATAGTTGTCAGTAGGGGGGAGGCGGGGATGAGAGAGACTGGCCAAAGAACAAAGGACACAGCCCATGGACACAGACAACAATGTGGTGAGGGCGGAGGGGTGGGGCTGGGTGGAGGGATGCAAAGAGGAGGAAGGGGGGGCATCTATAATAGCATCAACACTAAAAATAATAATAAAAGAAATAAAAATAAAAACAGAAATAGAAATAAAAGGTACTTATTCGAGGCCCTGGCCAGGTGGCTCAGCTGGCTAGAGTGTCATCCTGACACACCAGGTTGTGGGTTCAATTTCCGGTCAGGGCACATACAAGAAACAACCAATGACTCTTTAAATAGGTGGAACAACACATTGATGTTTCTTTCTCTCTCTTCCCTTCCTCTCTCTCTCTCTCTCTAAAAATCAATTAATAAAAAAAGACAGTTATTTCACACCAACTCTGTGCCAAACACCAGTTAGTCCCTAATGTACGAAGTTGAATCTGGGATAGTCCCTGGAGCTCAAAGTGGCGGAAGAGACAGAGATGAAAAATAGGTTATTACCCAATGTGATTGATACAATAATAAAAATGTATACAACAATGTAGAAAATTTCAAACAATCGATCTTTGTTAAGAACAATTAACGAAGCCTAAGAAGTGTGATGACAATGGCAGACAAAAAAGGCCATGAAACATGAGGTGATGCCTAAGCTGTCTTAAAAGATAGTGGGGGTTAGCTTTACGAAGGGAGGTTGGGAGAGTCTTTGAGACAGGAAGCAAAGAGCACAGAAGTGAAAACAACACGGAGCACGCGGAGAACTTCAAGGAGCGTAAAGGTGAGGGGGCAGTCAGATAGCATGTCGCGGAGGGCCTCGTATGCCTTGTTTAGACTAGATCTGATTGGTTACGGGAGTACATCGAAGATGATAAGTAATCATAATCAGAGTTTATGTTTCAGACTGATCACTCTGATGGCTGTGTGGAGAATGGATTCGAAGAAAATAAGGTTAGATAGGGAGATACCATTAGGCCAATGTTTATCATCTGCTAACAAGGTAACATTCAAATCAGTGGATTGATCCCAGCCTGTGAACCAAAGGGCCGCTGGTTCGATTCCCCAGTCGGGGCACATGCCTGGGTTGCGGGCCAGGTCCCCAGTAGGGGGCGCTCGAGAGGCAACCACACATGGATGTTTCCCTCTCTTCCTCCCTCCCTTCCCCTCTCTCTAAAAATAAATAAATAAAATCTTAAAAGAAAAAAGTAAATAGTACCCACCAGACGGGAACTCCCAACCCTCTAAATGGCGCTGCACTCACCCTCGTATTTCAAGGTGTCTCGTCTCATCTCACAGCAGCGCGCTTACCTTCCTCGAACCCCGTCCTCCCTGGCCTCTACCTCGACGCTGCTGCACCAAGTCCGCTCCTTTTCTCCTGCATATCTTCCACCTCTGTCTCTCTACTGCCTCCACCTTCTCAGCTAAAATATATATTACACTTTTAAAAAGTAAAAAATATAGGATTTGTCTTTCACCACCTGGCTTATTTCACTTAGCATAATACTCTCCAGTTCCACTCATGTTGTCATGTAGGGTAGGAGCTCCTTAACTGACAGTGACCAGAGGGGAAGGCGGAGGGGGATAACAGAGGAAAGAAGGGGAAGGGGCAAGTCATGGAACATGAACAGAGGACTCATGGGCATGGACAACGGGGTGGGGATTGACTGTGTGGAGGTGGGCAGGGCAGGGGAGACCAGTGGGGGAAAAGGTGGGTCAGCTGTAATTGAACAAGAAAAAAAAAGTAAAAATTAAAACCCCTCTATGGAAGCCATGAGAATATGCTTCAGAAACCTCTAACCAATGGCCAAAGCTACTGTGCTCTGAAATTCATCCGTGCATTTGCCTGGAAGCTATGCTTCTCCCAGGCTGCTCCTAGCTTATGCCAGAGAGCAGGATACTACAGTGAGTCCATTCCTGAGAGTCGTGGGACTCCCTCCTCTGAGGGAGGACTTCCCAGTGTCTTTGCTGAAACTTCCTTAGATTGCACAGCAGTCCAAGACACTTCCAACTCTTCTTCCCTTTCTCCTTCACTCCATGTCAGACTCTCTCAGACTTTTGAAGATCCCTCCTCATTTTCTCTCAACGGGTGTTTCCTCTAAAAAAAATCATTGCCTATTCTGATCCCATAGCGATGTTCGCTTCTGAGAGAACCTACTTCAACACACCACCTTAATACCGTATTCCCCCGCACATTCACTGTTGTTTCCTTCACAGTCAAGCTTCTGGAATGAGTTGTGTACTTCCTGTTCATTTCTTTCTCTTTCCCTCACCCCTCAATTCACACAAATTTAGCTTAAATACCTGCTACACATATTACCCTATCCAAACTGCCCTTACTAGGGTCATGGGTTACCTCTCTGTCACAAAATCTAACAGCCTTTAACTGGGCTAAAAATAAGGTATGGACATGGCTGCATTCCTTCTGCCATAGGAGAGGATCCATTCCCTCGCTTTCGATAGCTTCTAGAGGCTGCCCACATCCCTGGGCTCACAGCCCCAACAATGTCAGCGATGGTGGAAGGAGTCCTTCTCACACTGCACCACTCCAGGTTCTTTTGCCTCCTCTTCCCCCTTCAAGAATAACATTGGGAAAGACAAATACCATATGATTTCACTTATATGTGGAATCTAAAGAGCAATAAAAATGAACAAACAAAACAGAAACTGACTCATAGAGTCAGGGAACAGACTGATGGCTGCCAGAGGGGAGCGGGGGTTGGGGAAGTGGGTGGAAAAGTTTTAGGGTTTAAGAAGTACGGATTGATAGTTACAAAATAGCTATGGGGATGTAAAGTACAGCTTAGGGAATATAGCCGATAATATTGTAATGGCAATGCACAGTGCCAGTTTGGTACTGGAAATATAAGGGAGAATACTTTGTAAAGTATATGACTGTCTAACCACTATGCTGTACATAGTACACAGGGAACTAACAGAAAATATAGAATGTAAACTGCAACTGAAAAAATTTTAAACATTTGAAAAAGAATTAAATTTGGTCCACCCAGGTAAATCCGAGATAATCTCCCTATCTTGAGATCAGCTGATGAGCCACCTTAATTCCATTTGAAACGTTAACACCCCTTAAAAGGTCACATTCAAAGGTTCCAGGGATTATGACCTGGATGGATTTGAGGGAGGGACATTATACTGACTATTGCATAAGATAGAAACTTGAGAGTCATCATTTAATTCTTAATCTCTTTAGCACCCTGTATCTTTTAGGATTACATTTGTGTACAAGGAAGAGAACATCTGATTCAAGTAGCTTCAAGAGATAGGTTTACTTATCTCACATACGATGAAGTCTTGAGCTACACAGTCTGGTGCTGGTTCAACAATATATTTCTAGTGTACTCTTCTCGGCACGTGGCTTTCATCCTCAGCATGTGACAGCCATCCATTGTTACCAGGTGTCGGCCTCAACTACAGCCTCACAACCATGTTCAGGAGGAAGGCGTAATAGCAAATGAATAAAGGGGTGAAAGACCGAATATTTGTCAACAGTCTATTTTAGAAAACTTTCATGAACATCCCTGTTCAGCCATTTCCCCTTACATCCCATTGGCCAGAACTGGTCATGTGGGCAGTCCTAATTTCTAAATGAGTAACTTGCTTTGATAGCAATGAGGGTTTTGTTAGCAAAAGGGGAGGAGAGAATGGATATTGTAACAGCATCCAGAAATGTCTGACACACGCCCCAGATACAATTCTAACCCATGCAGCACCTTTTTTCTCTTACAGAAAGGCATTTAAAGATGGGTAGTTGAGGGACTGACTTAACTGCTTCTCCAGCTAAGCTGTTGTTTCCAGAAAACATTCAATCGCCACTTAGTACTCCACAGTGAAGTTGCTGCCACTCTTGTCAACTACGGAAGTGAAAGAGTTCCTATGATTGTTCCAAAGCTGGGGGATGAAGTAGGTAGAACAGTGCTTCTGGAAACTACTGTACTCCCTTGTATCTGTTCCTATAGGGTCTTTGTATAGGAAGTGGGAGCATCTAGCTATTCCCTAGGCCTTTGAAGAGCAATTAAATAGACCTCCTTCATTCCTTAATTACTCAGTCTCTCTTTAGTTAACATTCTGTCTCTTGGTCTTCATTACTCTCTTGCTCTATCTAGTTTTCCAGTACCCTTTCCCCTTTTTTGCTCCATCCCTCCCTGCCCAACTTTCTGGGTCAGTCTCACCTGGAAAGAGCCCTACAGAAATGATCAAGTCCTAAGACCCCTTTGGGGTTTTACAAATTCCATGGCCTCTGGAACTGAATGTAGCAATTTTTCAGATTCCATAAGTGGAGCTGGGAAGAAAAAAATGTAGAGGTCTTCTAGTCCAGGATACAGTGAAGCTAGTTCTTCTCTAGAGTGTCTAAAATCAAATGTACTTTCTCCACCAAAACTAATATTATGGTAAGAAAATGACTGCACACTCCTGGATTTAAGATACATCACAAAGTACCCTACACAAACTTGTTAACTACTTTTACTGTTCTTTTTTCTTTAGTGATCTCTTTAATCCACTGAGGGCGGGGTGGGGGAAGGAGGGAAATGGAAGGAGTAGCTGACAAGTTTCAGTTCACTGGCAGTGGAATTAGCCACCAATCCCTGTTGCTCCTACTTCCTAAGTCTAGCTCAAATATGTCCTCTTTCTCACCTTTTTCCCTATGACTCTGCCACTTCCCTAGGCTAAGACACCACCTATTTTTTCTCCTGG
>PVJD01019348.1:0-11948 GCA_004026545.1 Mormoops blainvillei | reverse complement strand
GCCTGGGGCTGGGGCTGGGAGCTGAGGGCATCTCCATCAGCGTCTCTCCCTCCTACCCTTTCTAAGGGGCTGTAGCTGGGCAGTGACTCATGGCTGCTTTTCCTCTCTTGAAAGGGCCTGAGCTGGTCCTGCTGCCATCACTCCCCCTGGCACGAGAGAGAGGAACAGAGGCTGAGAGGCACCCAGAGAAGCAGAGTAAAGGAGAGAGAGTGAGGCAGAGAGATGGAGACTGACTCCTAGGAGATGAGGAAGTTCCTGGCAGACACAGGCAACTGAGGTGGGAGAGGGGGTGCCCCAGGCAGCCGAGGTCAGGACCACAGCCTTCAGCATGGTGATGGGGACTGGGGGATCTATATCATGGCTCTTTTTCGCTGATCACAAGGGAGGCCCTTTTGCAATATGGGAAAAGAAGAAGCCAGATTGAGGAAGGAAGTGCTTGTCACTCTGGGGCAGGGGTGTTTGGGGGAAGGCTCCCACCCTCCCTCAGCCCCCTGAAGCAGCCTGACCCCGCCCCTCCCAGCTGTCAGACTACCCCAGCAGAGCAGCGTCCCTCTTGGGCCTCCCCTCTGGCAGAGAGGCCCGGCTTGCCTTCTTATCCCCAGGAGGAGAGCAAGGCGATGGGTCTGTCCCTGCTGCTGCCCCTGCTGCCGCCGCTGCTGCTGCTGCTGCCAGCATCTCTGCAGGCCGGTGAGTGGCCAGGACCCCCTGGTTCTGCCCAGGGTCATGGGGGTGGGGAAGGGGGGCCCCTGGGAGAGTCTGTGGCCAGGCATCTGGAGAAGGGATCTGCTGGGGTAGCCAACCAGGCCTCCCACCCACAATAAGCAATGGGCTGGGCTGGTCCCACAGTGCTGGGTCCCCCACACCCCTCACTCTCCTTTCTACCCCAGGCCTGCAAAGGGGGACACACAGCCAGAGGCCAGCCATACCGTCTGTCACAGTTCTGCCCATGAGGGAAGGTGCCAGGCAGCCTGGGGTTATCTGTTTGTCTCTCCCTCCTCCTCCCTCCTCCAGGTGGCTCAGCAAAATGCAAATCAGGCAGAGAATTTTACGTCTACCAACCAGAGCACCTCTCAGCCCCTGAGGGTGGCTCCATCCACATCCCATTCTCCTTCTGTTACTCCTGGGAGTTAGCCAGGGATCCCAGGGTGAGAATATTCTGGAGATGGAAAGAGTTCCATGGGCAGTTCATCTACAACACGACCCCACCTTTCACTCATGACGATTACGAGGGCCGCCTCACCCTGCACTGGGAAAAGGGCCAGAGGAATGGCTCCCTCCAGATCTCTAACTTGCGGAAGGAGGACCAGAGTGTATACTTCTGCCGGGTTCGCTTGACCACACGGGGAGAAGGCAAGCAAGTGTGGCAGTCCATCGAGGGGACCAATCTCACCATCACCAGCGGTGAGTCCTGCTGCCCCAGGACTGGTCCAGGCAACTTTCTTCCTGACCCTTCTCTCAAACTCCTCTCCCTGCCCTTGACTCCTTCCCGGGCCTCTGCCAACCCTACCTGTTTCACCATAATCTCCCCCAAGCGTGGGCTGCTTTCCTTGCCCATCCCCCTCACCACCCCTTCTAAATACAGCTCTGAACCCCATCCCCAGGCTTCAGCATCTTTCCATCTCCCTGGTTGTCCTCTCTTCTTGCTCTAAGCTGGGGCTCCAGCCCTGCCCCCTTCCCTCACCCTATGTCCTCCCGGTGAACCTGACATTTACAGTGTGTGATCTGCCTTCCCTTTGTCACGTGTCTGTGTGTGAAGCCCCAGCTAGCTCCATATCTCTGCCTCCCCATGGCCTGGCACACATAGTAGATACCCAATGTGGGCCCAAGGATGCCCGTGCCCTGGCAACACCCCATCACCTGTTTTTCCAATCTCTCTGCTCCCTTTTCCCCTCTACTCCCCAGAACATGGCCCTCAATGCTGTTGCCCCAGTCCCATCTCTTTCATCCCCTTCCCCATCTCCATCCTTTGTACCCTTTATGTCTCTCACAGCAACACCCCAAGTCCCCACTTCCCCCATACAAACCCCTGTGTTGTCCCTTTCTGCCTCTGTCCTGGTCATTAGAGGTCCCTCTGCAGCAGCAATAAAGCAGCTCCCACTTGCCGTGCACCACATCCCGACTGAGTACTTGGGTATGCATCACCCTAGTTAACGTGCACCACACCCCCCAATAACAGCAGGTACCGCTATGATCTTCCTGTTCCAGATGAGTAAACCAAGGCTCTCACCTGCACAAAGTCACTGTCACCGTACAGGTAGAGTTTGAGCCCAGTTTAACCCCACAGCCTTCTCTCTTAACTGACCATTAGCCACTCAGTCTCACCTACTGACTTGATCATCTTGTAGCCTTGATCTATTTTTAACCTACTTTGGGGTGTGTTGCATTAATAGATCTTCCTGAATTGCTCACTGGGGCATGGAAACTTGAACCTGAGCTTATCTGTCTCCAGGGCAGTGGGGGAGGGGTCTCTCCCAGGCCCAGGCATAAAGGGGTGCAGTGTAAGTCAATTTACTTTTTATAATCGCTTACGCAGGCAACTCTAAACTATGTCAGTGATGAATCACTCCTCCCAGCCCGGATAAACCACTGCCATGTCTGGACCACAGAGCTGGTTTTAGATCAATTATAAAGTGGCTCACAACCTGATTTAAGCAAACAGCCTTGGATTTATATGTCCTGCATCTCCCCATGTCTCCTTAAATGGCCATTTTTAAGCAATTTGATATCTTTTTAGATCCCTCCTCTTCCTTTTCTAATTCTTCCTTTTTCTCATTTCTCTGTTTGAGACATACTTAGTTTAAGTTTTTTAACGGTAAATTAATTTTTCAGTTCACACAATTAATAGAATATTCATGCTCATTTAAAAAAAATACACAAGAAAGTAATTAAAAGGAATGTTTTTAATCCAAGCACCATAATGTAAAGACATCACACTGACCTGACTGGTGTGGTTCAGTTGGTTGGTTGTCATACCACAAAGCGAAAGGTCATGCATTTGATTTCTCATCAGGGCACATGCCTGGGTTACAGATTCCATCCCTGGGCACATAGGAAAGGCAAGCAATTGATGTTTCTCTCACACACTGATCTTTCTCTCCCTTTCTTCCTCCCTCCCTTCCCCTCTCTTAAAATAAATAAAATCTTTTTTTAAAAAAAGACATCACACTAAAGGAATATTTGCAGTAAATATAATTAACATTGTGGTTGGCTTGTTAATTTTATTACATATAGATATTTTCTTTTATAGCCAAATCTAATAGTATTATCCTTTGTAATTTTTTTCTTTCATTTCTAAGTCCAAAATCCCGTATCCCAATATGGGTTGAAAACATTGTAATTTCTTCTAACTTTTATATAGTTTCTTTTCACAATAAAACTCTTTAATGTAGTGAGAACTTATTTGGTATATGATGTGAAGCAAATAATTAAATTGATTTTTATACCAAGACATTAACCAATTGCCCCAATCTTATTTTTTAATTTATCGAATATTTTTTTCTCTTGTTCATTGACTTATAGATCTGCCTTCTAAGTTCTTTTGTGGTATAGCATGCATTTCTTATCTCTCCATTCTGCTTTACTGTTTGTTTTTTGACAGGGTCAAATATTTTTTAAATTTATTTTTAATCATTTTTTAATTTTTCAATTGCAGTTGACATTATCATATTCGTTTCAGGTATACACCCAGTGATTAGACATTACATAACTTACTAAGTGATCATCCTGATAATTCTCACACCCATCTGACACCATACGTAGTTGTTAGAATACAATTGACTCAATTAACTATATTCCCTATGCTGTACTTTACATCCCCATGACTATTCTGTAACAACCAATTTGTACTTTTTAATCCCTTCACCTTTTTCACCCATCCTACCAACCCTTCTCCCATATGGCAATTGTCAAAATGTTCTCTGTATCTGTGAGTCTGTTTCTGTTCTGTTCGTTCATTTATTTTATTTTATAGATTCAATTTTTGATAGATATGTATTTATTTCCATTTTACTGTCCATATTTTTAATCTTCTTCTTCTTAAAGAAAATGCTTTAACATTTCACATGTTACTTGTTTGGTGGTGATGAACTCCTTCAGTGAGGTTTTTTTATCTGTCTTTTGATTCTAAATGATAGCTTTGCTGGGTAGAGTAATCTTGGTTGCTTTTCATCACTTTTTTTTAAAATTATGAAACAAATTTCAATTTGATGCAATCACACTTTATGCTTTTACTAATTTAAAGAGATATCATCTAAATACTATAGATTTTAAAAACTTTTTGTTGTTGTTGTTCAGTTACAGTTTTCCCACTCTTTTCCCCATTGCTCTCCCCTGTCCTGGCCCCCAAACTCCCACAGTTAATCCCCTTCCATTGTCCGTACCCACGAGTCCTCTATTCATGCTCCTTCGTTTGCCCCTTCCCCTCTTTCCACCGTTATCCCTCTCCTCCATCCCCTCTGGTCACTCTCAGTCTGTTCTTTATTTCCAAGTTTCTGGTTCTATTTTGCTCAGTTGTTTGTTTTGTTGATTAGATTACACTTATAGATGAGATCATATGGTATTTGTCTTTCACCACCTGGCTTATTTCACTTAGCATAATGCTCTCCAGTTCCATCCAAGCTGTCATGAAGGGTAGGCGCTCCTTCTTTCTTTCTGCTGCATAGTATTCCATTGTGTAACTGTACCACAGTTTTTTGATCCACTCATTTACTGATGGACCCTTAGGCTGTTTCCAGCACTTGTCTTTTGTGCTGCTATGAACATTGGGGTGCATACGTTGTTTTGAATTGGTGTTTCAGGATTCTTAGGGTATAATCCCAGCAGTGGAATCACTGGATCAAAAGCCAGTTCCATTTTTAGTTTTTTGAGGAAATTCCATACTGTTTTCCACAGTAGCTACACCAGTTCGCATTCCCACCAACAGTGTTCTAGGGTTCCCTTTTCTCCACAACCTTGCCAGCACTTGTTGTTTGTTGATTTGGTTATGATGGCCATTCTGACTGGTGTGAAGTGGTATCTCATTGTGATTTTTATTTGCATCTCTCTAATGGCTAGTAATGACCACCAGCTTATACCATACACCAAAATAAACTCAAGATGGATAAAAGACTTAAATATAAGTCATGACACCATAAAAGTTCTAGAGGAAAACATAGGCAGGAAAATTCCAGATATCCTACACAGCAGTATTTTCACCAATACATCCGCTAGGACAAGGGATTTAAGGGAAAGTATAAACAAATTGGACTACATCAAACTAAAAAGCTTCTGCTCAGCTAAAGAAAACATCAACAAAATGGAAAGGGAACCAACCATATGGGAAAACATTTTTGCCAATGATACCTCAGACAAGGGTTTGATCTCCAACATATATAAAGAACTCACATGATTCCACACCAGGAAGACAAACAGTCCAATTAAAAAATGGACAAAGGACTTGAACAGACACTTCTCCAAGGAGGGCATACAGAGAGCCCATAGACACATGAAACAATGTTTTTCATCACTTTGAATATTTCTTGCCAATGCCTTCTGGTCTGCAAAGTTTCTTTTGAGAAATCAGCTGACAGTCTTATGGGAGCTCCCTTGTAAGTAACTGCTTTTCTCTTGCTGCTTTTAAGGCTCTGTCTTTAACCTTTGGCATTTTAATTATGATGTGTCTTGGTGTGGGCCTCTTTGGGTTCATCTTGTTTGGGACTCTCTGTGCTTCCTAGAGTTGGATGTCTATTTCCTTCACCTAGTTAAGGAAGCTTTCTGTCATTAATTTTTTAAATAGGTTTTTAATTTCTCACCCTCTCTCATCTTCCACCGTCTCCATGATGTGAATGTTGGTACACCTGAAGTTGTCCCAAAGGCTCCTTACACTATCCTAATTTTTTTAATTCTTTTTTCTTTTTGTTGTTGTGATTGGGTGTTTTGATATTCCAATAGGCAGTAAAATCTCTGATATTTCTCTTAGCAATATTTTCTCTGACATATCTCCTCAGGCTAGGGAAACAAAAAAAAAAAAACAAATAGGATTACATCAAACTAAAAAAGTTATTGCACAGCAAAGGAACATTAACAAAACAAAAAGACAACCTACACTGGGAGAAAATATTTGCCAAGAATATATCTCATAAGGGCTTTTTATCCAAAATTTATAAAGAACTCATAACAACTTAACATTGAAAAAACAAACAGCCTAATTAAAAAATGAGAAGAGGACCTGAATAGATACTTCTCTGAAAGGACATACAGATGGCCAATAGACATATGAAAAGATACTCAAAAGTATAATTATCGGAAATATGCAAATTAAAACCACAATGAGATATCACTTCACACTTGTCAGAATGGCTATCATCAGTACATCAACAAACAAGTTTTGGTGAGGATGTGGAGAAATGGGAACTCTTATGCACTGTTGTTGGGAATAAAGATTGGTGCAGCCACTATGAAAAACAGTTCAGAGGTTCCTCAAAAAATTAGAAATGGAACTGGATATATATATCCACTTCTGGGTATATACCCAAAGAAACCCAATATGCTAATTCAAAAGAATAAATGCACACCTACATTCACTACAGACTTATTTTCAATAGCCAAGATATGGAAATAGCCCAAGTGTCCATCAATAGATGAGTGGATAAAAAGTGGTGGCATATATACTGATATACACACACACAGATATATATAGAAGTATTATTCAGCCACAAAAAAGAATGAAATCTGACCATTTATGACAGCATGGATGGACCTAGAGGATATTATACTAAATGAAATAAGTCAGACAGAGAAAGACAAATACAGTATGCATTCACTTGTGTGTGGAATCTAAAGAGCAAAATAAATAAACAAAATAGAAACAGGCTCATAGATACGGAGATTAGACTTATTGTTGCCAGATGAGAGGGGGAGAGGAGATGGGGGACTGGGTGAAAAAGGCGATGGGATTAAGAAGTACAAATTGGTAGTCACAAAATAGTCGCAAGGATGTAAAATACAGCATAGGAAATATAGCCAATAATATTCTAATAACTATGTATGGGGCCACTTTGTAAAGTACATGATTGTCTAACCACTATGCTGTACATCTGGAACTAATATAAAATAATATTGAGTGTAAATAGCTGCATGTTATCTATACCATTGTAGCAATGTATCATAATTTACTTAATCGGTCTCCTGTTTAAAGACGTTTAGACTGTTACCACAGCACAACAGTGCTGCAAAGAACACCCTTAAATAGAAGCCTTTCAATACTTGCACTGGCGTTTTCATACGACAAATTCCTAGCACTGAAATCACTGGGTCTAAGCGCATGCATGGGTATTTTACACTTTGAAAGGTGTTCCAGAATGCGTCCCCAAAGGTTGTGTCAGCTTATACTCCCATTGTGTCAATACTGGGGATTTTCCCCTACTCAGACCGGTATTAAAAAAACAGCCTTTTGTTTTACTACTCATTTTTTTAAAATTATGAATGGATATTAGCATAAGGGTTATCATTTTATGTAATAAATTAGAATTGCAGTTTTCCATATTTCTCTATGCTCTGGAAACTTCTGTCTAGGAATTATCTGTTCCTTAAATTTTTACAACAGTTTACCCATAAAACCACCAAGCTTAGAATCTTTATGAAAGGTTGTTCCTTAATAGTGTTATCACTTCTTTGTCTACCCATCAGTGAAACTTTACTACTTACTAAAAACATTTTTTAAAACAATTTTGTTTGTTTCAGAAAATCACCCATTTCACACTTTTTAAAAAATTTATCAACCTATAAATGAGCATACATTCACTCACAACTTAAACTCTTTTGTTGTTGGGTTTGCAAGAGGCTTGCCTATTTTCTTGTTTTTTCCCTGAATAACCACTTTCTCGATTTATTATACCTTTGGCAATTCTGTTTCCTAATAAATTTATTCCCTTACAGGTTTTCATTACTTTAAAACTATGAGTTTCCTTAGGTCTGGCTCCTCTCTGTTTTTGGTTATTTTTTCCTTTAAAAATTTCTTCCCATATTAAATAGTGAAAGCATTCAATAATATAAATTTAGTTTAGAGTGGAGCTTTAGTCATATTCTAGAAGATTTTAAAAAATATGTATTGCTCTGGCTTTTTTAAAATTTATTTTTCCTTTTTATTGAATTTATTGGGGTAACACTGGTTAACAAAATTATACAGGTTTCAGGTGCTCTGGTTTTTATTTTCAAAATAGCATGTTATTATATACAGGGTCCAACACAAGTAATGCTTACTTGAGTGTGGTTGGTAGAGTACATGAATGTCTCACACAAGATGGATAGCAATTTAAACATTTCAACTGACAGGTCATATGGTGCGCTTGAGTGTGATATTATGTTATAGAATTACATGCTTGTGATTTTGTCAGAAAAGATTTTGTAATAAAAAAGGGGCATTATTTGTGCTGGACCCCGTCTATTTCTGTGACTAAGAATTTAAAATAGTTTATCTTAGTTGAGAGATGGTAGTTGTACTTTTATTATTAATTTCTAACAAGAATGGACAGAGATTTTGATTCATGGTAATCTAAAGATATTTTTAGAATTAGAATTTTTTCTGTGGCTTAGTATTATGTTATTTTTTAATGGTGTATTAAACATCTAAAAGGTACAATCTGTAGGAACCGAAGTTCAACATATTAAAGTAACTTTAAAAACATATTTTGAATATGTACTAAGTGCTTTACAGATGTTTTCTCACTTATTAGAACAATTCTGTAAAAGGACAAATATTATTTGATTCCACTTACATGAGATACCCAGAGTAGCAAAAGTCACAAAGCAGAAAATAGAATGGTGGGTTCCCAGGGCTGGCATGAGGGTAAGTGGGGAGTTCTTTAAGGGGGACAGATTTTCAGTTTGGGAAGATTAAGTTCTGGAGATGGATGGTGGTGATGGTTGCACAACAGTGTGAATGTACTTAATGTCACTAAACTGTATGTACACTTACATATGGTTAAAATGGCAAATTTTATGCTATGTGTCTGTTGCCACAATATTTTTTTTTTAATCCTGTGATCTAGTTATCCTTATTTGTAGGTAATGAAATGAGGCTCTGAGGTCACACCACTGATCGGTGGTAGAGTCAGGATTTAAACTGAGTGATGTATATTCTAAGCCTTCAGTGTTTCGCCTTGTTAATCCCTGCCCTGTGTGAGAGCTTCAGAGGTTGCTCCCCACACCCAATGTTCCCCAAACTAGGGAACAGGATGTGACAAGTTCACCCAGATACCTCCAGTTCTCCAGGGGAGAGTTTGCTTCTCATGCCTTCTCAGCCATCCAGGAATCCACAGAGGGCCCCACCAGCACCATCACCACCACCACAGATGGCGTCCGTGTCTCGAGGGAAGAGAGGAGCTCAGGGTCTTGGAGCCTGACTCCAGGGGCCATAGTTGGGGTGGCACTGGCCAGTGCTGTGCTCATAATTGCAATTTTGGGACTGATGGTCTACCTCGGGTGGAAGAGAAGCAAAGGTAAGTTGTCAAAGATCCCACTCTCTCCCCAAGCTTTCCAGCCAGGTGTTTCTCTGAACCCACCTGCATCAGAATGACCACAGGGGACTGTTAAAAATACAAATCCCTGCTGGGGTGAGGTCTGGACTTGGGAATCTGCACTGTTAACAGTGTACTCAAGTGGTATCTGTAGTGACCAAGTTCGAAACCGCTACTCCAGACCAACTTCCCTCCACAAGTCTGATCATTTTTCAGTTCTTGTTTCTTTACTTAATCATTTCTCATCAGTCCTCACCTTTTGGTTCATGGAGAGAAGAGAACAGAGGGACAGGAAGTTAGCTTAGCTCAGCAAGCATTAGTGGGGTGCCCCTTTTCCAGGCCTGGTTTGTGGTTGGAGACATAAGTCAATAAAGTAGAAGCCCTGCTTTCAATGCAACTCCGAGGCAGTAGGATGTGCCTCAAGGACTGATTGCCTCACTTGGAAAGAGGGTAGGTTGGGAGGAAGGAGAAGAGTCAGGGAGGATTTCCCAGAGGAAGTAACACTGTGAAAATTCTCAAAGAATAAAAAAAAGAATTAGCCAGGGAAGTGGTGAGGGTATTGTAGAGATCTCTGTTCCTCCAAGCAAAGGAAACCATTCTTGTGACTGTAAGTAGCTCAGTGCTATGAAGGAGGTAGAAGACAAGAGAAGAGGACATGAAGCAGCCACATGGCAACCTCACTTTGCCTTGCAGGTACATAGATCTACAGAGAGAGCCAGGTTCTGGGAAAGGTTAAGAGGGAATCAGTAAGACTTGGTGATTGGATTGATGTAGAGGGGGAAGGAGCAGGAAGAAGTCTCATGTTTATAACTTGGGTGAACAAGGCTGTAATGAAACACCAAGTGAATTAGGGAGCATAGGAGGTCAAAGGTCATGTTTGGGGAAGAAAGATGATTCCCTCAGTTTGGGATATGTTGTGTTTGAGATAACTGTGTGGCATCTGAATAGAGGTGTCCATCGCGAATTTGGGTGTATGCATTAACAGCTCAAAGAGAGCACATGGTTAGAGGCATTAATTATTTATGCCCCAACAGCATTAAAATTGATTTGAAATTAGTTTTAAAAATTTACAACAAGATTTGCCCTATTAGATATTAAAGCATAAAGACTCGGAGCACAGAATCTCACTGCCTGCAATAAAATCCTGGCTGGGTCAACTCTAGAGGTACTATTACACTGTGCCTCAGCTTACCACTAAAATAGGGACAATAATAGTAGTTACCCTGGGGGCTATCATTACAATTAAATAATGCACTTAGAATAGACCCTGGCACAAAGTAGACACTAGATGATCATTAACACATAATTATTAAGCTATAATAATTAAAGCGATGCAATACTAGCATATAATAGATAAACAGATAGCAGATAAAGTAATGGAAAAAAAGAAAAAACTCAAATATAGACAGGATAAAAACAGACCCAAATTTAGTAAATTAAAAGGTAAAATTTCTAATTAATAGGGAAAGATGACTAATTCAATACAAAGTGCTGGAACCCTTGCATGCAAATAACCTCCCGAAGTACAACATAAAACTGAAAAGAAATGAAAAAAATCTGATAAATTCAACTTCATAAAAATTGAGGTTTTTTAAAATTCTGCAAAGAAAACACTTTCTGGTGGCTTCTTAGGAAAGTAAGGGTAAGGATCAAAGATGAAGAGAAAATGTGATATAGTCACCAAGGAAACAAAAATTATACTCAAGGATTTAACTCAAGTGAGAAGCCGTAAATCTGTAAAAGCATCATTGCACATGACTGTGTTTTTCCCCAGCAATATTTAACCATGCAGTTTAGAAACCATTAGAACTTATTGGTTAGGACTTGAGTTCACTTGTTAGCACCAGAGACCACAAGTAACAGTGGCTTAAATAAGACAGAGGGTTTTTTTTTTCCCTCATATAAAAGTATCTGGAGGCAGGTAGCAGAAGTCACTGTCCTTAGGTACTTAGGCTCCTACTTTTCTGCTCATTGTCCTGAAGGTTGCCTTATGGTCTAAGGTGGCTTCTAAGACCCCAGCCATTATTTCTGAATCCAAGCAGAAAACAGGAGAAAGGAGGAAAGGACAAAAAGACTATGCTCCAATTATCTGTCCTCCAGAGAGTAAGAATGAGGGTCGGAGATGAAGAGAAAATGTACTATAGTCCAGGAGCCTTCCTGGAAGCCCTACCCACACTTCCCCTTATATCTTATTGGACAGAATTTAGTCATATGTCCCACATCCATCTGTAGGGGAGCACACTGCTACTCCAAATAAAATCAAGGTTCTGTAAGTGAGAAAGAAGAGGTGAATGGATATTGGATAAGCACTAGCATTCCATGCCATAGACACATGCACGATTGGAGATTTGCCAGCTCAGTGTGGCAGGACAGGGGCACTTAGGAGGTCAAGGAGCTGGTGAAAGGACCCAAATGGAGAGTGGACATTCTAGGTAGCCTGAAAGAAAGTAGATT
>PVJD01019347.1:0-11950 GCA_004026545.1 Mormoops blainvillei | reverse complement strand
CCTCGACCCTCAGTGTCCAAAACATCATACCCCAGCGTGGCCCACCTCGGACCCACCCCTGCTCTCGCCCTCCCTGCAGCTGTGGATCCACAGAGACCCCCACAGGGCTGGTCCCTTCCTCTCCCCTCCTGTACTCCACGCCTTTCATAACATGGCCCTAGAGAGACTCAGAGGTGCCAGCTCTGGCCTCCGGCCGGCTGCTGTAAAGACCCGGAGGCGTGCTCCAGGCTGGAGTCCCTGCTGCAGTACCGAGACAGCAGCACAGCTCAAGTGCCTGGTCTCTGGTGGTGGCTTAGGCTCCAAGGACCCTAAGACCTCCAACCCAAGAGCCCCTCAAGCTCCAGTCTTCCAGCCCGAGGTGTGCACCAGGTGGTTCCCCAACAGCGGCAGAGCAGAAAAGCTGGAAACCGAAGGCAGCGTGTGCTACTCACCTTCCTTACTTGCTGAGGGGACCAGAACCACTAGCACACGACTCCATTATCAAGTTTAAGCACATTGAGCAACAGTAATATTTATGCCTCCCCCTACCTTATAAAAGTAGCAGCAGGTCAATGAAGGTGTCTTGAAAACTGCAGGAAAAGATTTTTACTATCATCTATTGTTCTACCTAAATTATAGCGTGTTTTCTATCTGCCTTCTGCAGATTTTAGAAGGTAATTTTTCCAGGTAGGTTCCGGGCCCTTTTTAATAAAGAGTAACTCACGAAGGAAATGCTTTAAACTCCTAGAGTGCACGGAATTCTACCTTGGGCCCTCCGTCCTGCCCTCCCCGCCTTGCTGAGAGGTCCGGCCTTGACGATTCCCACTGACCTTGCCTCCCCTGGGGCTCCAGGCTGCTCCAACCCTCTGGGCCCTCCCCTTGGAAATCCTTGAGCCCTGTGCTAATCAGGGGGGTGAGGATGCTTTTTCCCCGCCCCCACCTCACTGGCCCCCTGGGCTGTGCTGGGCCATCCCAAGCTGGTCACTTACCCTCTCTATTCCCAGAGAACTGGATAGCATCATTGACTGATTTCCACCTCTGCAATTTAGGGGCCCTAGGCTTAGAGACCTAAGGCTAAGAACAATACCGGCGCAGACAGGAAAGCCAGAAGTCATCTGCCTGCTTCTGGGGTCACAGAGAGCAACCCCTCAACACAGGCTCTTTTCATACCCAGGGACTCAGCCTGGGACACCCCAGGAAGTCACAAGCCCCCCATCTTGGCCTCAACTGCCTGACATCGATCCCACCCCACCCCTCCTTCCCTGGCCATGACCTGCACCCGGAGGTCCTGGAATACTTCTCTACCCCATGAATCCAGTCCCCAGGCCTCAGCGACAGTGGACACAAAAGAGCCCCCACTGACAAAAATAAGCCATGTGCCACCCACAGGCTCACCCAAGACTCCCGGCCCCCAAGCAGATCCCACCATTTGGAAGTATCTCGGGAGCCCATGAATGGTCTCAGTCCTGCCGGAGGGAAGGAATCCCCACTATGCCAGCCATGTGGGCAACTCGGAGCCCTGTGGCACACAGAACACACCCCACACCCCAATCCATTGTCCCGGGGTGTGGGGACCCCTAAGCAGAGCAGCTCGACCCCACAAGGCTCAGAGTTGTAGTTGAATGTTGGCTGCAGTTCTTGCTCCTAGGACTCAGGCATGAGGCCAGTGGGGTTGGGAAAGGAGTCAAACCAAGGAACAGGTGCCTCCTGGGCCCGGCCCCCCACCCCCACTACCGCTGCCCATTCGCAGGAGCCCCCTCAACCCTCACAGCCCCCCTCCCTGGTTCACCAGAGACATGAAAATGTGCGGTCCCACACCACTTTGTTCATCTGAAATCCAAACCTTGCTCAATTCCACACCTCTCCCACCTAAGCTCATATGACCATTCTCCCCGCTGGCGTTACTTCCTTCCCCACCAAGGGGTTGGCACTCAAAGGCTGTGCCACTGCACCCAGTTTTCTACTTGTCCCCTTGCATTTCCTTCTGAAGTGGGCCGGACACAGCCAAGAGTGGGAGAGCGCCTGCATCCTGAGGTCTGAAACCCAGCCCGCCGTTCACCTTCTCTGTGTGCAGCTTCCCTTCCTCCTGGTAAATCTAGGATTAACGTTATCTAGCTCACAGGGATAAAATGGACTAGATGATGTCAAATGCCTGGAATAACTACTAAGCCCCAAGCCCTGAGCTCACCACCCTCCCCTGGCCCCACCCCACATCGCCGCCCCCAGGCCTGCTTCCAGGCCCACGGTCCCCAACCTTTGGGCACCAGGGATCGGTTTCGTGGAAGATAATTTTTCCATGGACTAGAACAAGGTGGAGGGATGGTTGTGGGATGATTCAAGAGCATTACATTCAAGCTCACCTCCTGCTGGGCAGCCCAGTTCCTAGCAGGCCCGGAGTGGAACTGGTCCACAGCGCAGAGGCTAAGGACCCCGCTCCAGACAGTTGAGAGCCCCTGGGGATCAAGGCCCCTACCAACCGATGACATCAGGCTTCATCTGGGTCAGTCCTCTAACTTTCAAAACTTTGTAAGATGTAATTTGTTAAGTGTCGTTTTTAAATGACACGTTCCATAATTTACATATGAATATGTGCTGGAAATAGTTAAAAAAAAAATCAAACTAAGCAGAAGTAGACAAAGTAGGCAGAGGCAAAGGAAAGTTTCTCTTCCTTCCCCCCTTCCCTTCTTTCTGTGGAGGAAACAGTTTGGACCACATGTTTCCAGACCTGCTTCTATGGTAAGCGTATCCCACACACAGACACACACAATATCCCAAACAGGCAGCAGTCGACATCCTTGAATACATCTTTTTCTGTAGGGTAGATTCCTACAAGTTGACTTGCTTGGTCAAAAGGCATGTAGTCTCCCCATTCCACCCCACGCCCACTCCAGAAGGGATGAGAGGAAACGAAAACATAGAGTCTGGCTGACGGACTGAGGAAAACCCCCTGGGTGCCCCTTCTGTGCCTGGATAAGGGGGCGCTAACCAGGCCCAGGTGCAAGGCCTCTGTTGACCCTCTCCTCCAGATTCACGGGCTTCCTTGTCTTTATTTCTCTTGGTCCTCCCAAGCCTTTGGTGAGGTGTGTGTGAATGTTCCAGCCTTTCTCAGATATGGAAGGGACCCTCAGGCCAAACTGTAGGGAGAGAGCAGCGCCCCCCAGAGGGCAGAATGGTAGGGGAGTGCGCAAGCCCGGGGTCCAGAATTCAGGTGTCCACCTGCGTCTCTCTCTTCTATTTGGCTCCGGACCTTAGTACTTGTGGTTCACCTATGGCCTGGGATTGACAAGCCAGTGTGGACGCTCTTCCCAAAAATGACCTTATTAACTCCTGCAGCCTCAGGCTCCTTCCCTTCCAAGGAGGCAGTGAGATCACACAACTGGATGGGGCAGAGCCAGGACCCCCAAGGTCCTCCAGCTCTTGGCCCTTCACTTGGGCCTCATCCCACCCATCTGTCCTCCCGGCTGCCCAGCCTGTGGCTCCCAGCCACATGCCACCTGAAAAGAGCATGTGGCTTCTGGGGGCCAGGGTTGCTGATGAGCGGGGGAAGCAGGGGAGAAACACAGGGTCTCCTGGTCTGGAGAAAGAGAAGAGTGTGTCAAGGCAGCTCTGAGATGGGGCCCGTGACAGCAATGGCACCCGTCAGCCTGACTGTTAGGCACTCTGCTGGACGCGTCATGCGGGTGACCACACTTACTCCTCATAATGGTCCCACGAAGTGGTTGCTGTCATCCCCTGATGCCTCTCCCCCTGCCCCCACTTTACAGATGAAGACACGGAGGTGCTTAGGAAACAAGGCTGATGCAGGGCTTTAATAAAACCCAATACCCACCCCTTATAAAGACGCCTTTAAAAGCAGAAGGGTACTTCTTTAATACGATGAAGCATATTTACTGCCAGTTAAGAGCTTTCTAGATATTTAATAGTGAAGCGCTAGAATGCTCCCCAGGGCTGGGACTCAGCAGGTCTTCCTCTAAAGAGTTTTCCAAAACCAAGAAGCACTTGACGGGAGCATAACAAATGGAATCGGAGATAAGATGTAGGGCAGCCCCCATCACTGCTATTAGTCAGCATTGTGTAGATGTTCTGAGAAGAGCAATGAGACATGACTTAGAAATTAGGGTGCAGATAACAGACCTGGAGGTACAATGCATCATTCTTAACAGGTAACACAGTATTGTGTCTAAGACACTTTAAAATTGACTCCAAAGTTATTAAGATGAATGATTTCTCTAAAGTGCTCAGATTCAAAGTAAAAAAGTAGTACTGTGGACTGTCCATGACCAGTTAGAAAATCCAGTGACAAAAGTCACACTGAGCGCCGGGCACTGGGTCGGCCCTCGTATGGAGGCCAAGTTCCCCAGGCCTTGTCTGAGATCTCGGCGGTTGTCGTATCCCACATTTTGCTCACCCTCCCCCCGCCCTTACTAACACAGGCCTCCAGCCTCTGCAGAGCTTCACCCAGTTGCTGCTGGGAGTGTCTGAAGGGGTAGGAGGCGAGAGAGGGAGATCGCCCCAACATCACCCTGTCGCTGGGCTCCCGGCACTGACTCCAGGTGCTGTGAGAGCTGAGGCCCGGCGTCCTCAAAGTATGCAGGCCCTCTGGGCTGCAGGCGCACGTGGGACGAGGCACACCTACGGGGCGGCCATCATCTCTCCATTTGCCCAGGACCCTCCCAGTTTTAACAATGAAAGTCATCCGTCCCAGGCAAACCAGGCTGGTTGGTCATCCTACACACCCTTCCTGACCCCCTGCACACATACACGCACACATGCACACACATGATGTTTCACATTGTCTCCAGGCCCTGAAGCCACGCCGTTTGTGCCTTATATCTTAACTGCTGGGCAAGGAGCTCTTCCAGTTTCTGAAAATAGACTCTCTCTTGGAGACTCAGACTCGCACCCCGCTCTGGGCAGAGCTAAGAGCCCTCTAGTGTCCCCATTCTCCTTCCTCACACGGGTCTTGTCCCACGCCTTCCACCCTCCTGCCAAACTTCCAGCGAAACCTGGAGCTCCGTCTACATAGAAACTTCCCCGTCAAAATCCTCTTAATGCCCTGGGAAGTTGGCATTATTATTCCCACTTTACTGGGGAGGAAGGAGAGGCTTAGAGAGGTTAAGTAACTTGTCCGAGGGCACAGAGAAAGCATAACTAGGTTGCATACGGTGCCCTGTCTGACACCAAAGCCCAACTCGTTTCTACCGTGCAACAGCTTCATGCGAACAAGCTTGGACGATAATGAGTCACATATGGGAAACTGAGGAGCCAAACACTGCCAGTGCTTAAGAAGCAGAAAGTGAAAGATGATATATCCCAGAGCAGCTGAGGACATTCCCAGGACAAATGCAGGGCACAATGCAAAGTGGCACACTGGTGACCAAAAGTATGCAGGGCTTTTTAAATGTCAGCTATGATGACCATGAATCACTCCCTGTAAAGCGCTTAATTCCAAAGGCACGCCCCCCCACCCGCCCTTCCTTGGCCCCTCTCCTGATTCGTAAAGTCATTTCTGCTGGCCTGAGTCACCTGCCCAAAGTTCTGGGTCTCAGGCCGTCCCCGGGGGGAAACTGTCCTCTTCTCTAGGGAGTGTGTCTTGTGTACGTGACCCCAAGCCTTCCTGCAGTGGGAGACGACTTTGAAGGGGGCGATTCTGACCTAAAGCGGAAGTGCAGCTGGGACAAGTCAAGCCAGCAGGCTGGGCCACATCTTGTCCCGGGTCCCAGAGTCACGCCTTCACGTACAGACCACACCCAGCATCCAGCATGGGTGGGCACTGGACTGCACCCTGAAGCCATGACAATGGCAAAAATAGCCCCTGGGGCTCACAGTCTGGGGCGGGAGACAGGCGCCATTCACCTTCACACGAGGACAGTCACAAGCCGATGAGTGCTGTGACGCACAAGGGGCGCTGAGTCTGCGTGACAGCAGGAAATGACTTAATCTTGGACAGAGGAGAGTGAGCACCAGGAAGTTTTGTCCTGACCGAAAGCATGAGTTTGTGGCTGTTTTTCATGCCCAGCACCCATTCGGCCTTCTCTTAGCTGGACTGGGGTTTCCCCCAGGAAACCACAGTCGCCCCTAGGACCAGCTCAAATTACTCGGGTGGGACGTTTGGCCTGTGCCACTTCCCTGGCCACAGAAATTGGTTTGGAGGTGGTCACGTGAGCCAACCGAGAGGTCATGAGCGTTGATGTCCCTGGGTGGGCCCTCAATCAAGCCACACCTGAAGTGAGAACTGAGCTTGGACTTTTCAGCTTTAATAATAAATAACTTCCTTTTGCTTAAGCCTCTTTGGGTCTAGTTCTTAGTCTCTTGCAATCACAAGTGTCCTAGCTGAACTAGGAGAATGAGTCAGAAGTAATGAGATAAGAAATATAGGACAGAACATTCCAGGCAGAGGTAAGAGAAAGTACAGAGTACAGAGGCCCCGGAGAGAGAGGGAGGAGCAGGGTGCGTTCAGGGATGGAGCCCCTTCTAAGCCGCTGGCCCCTGCGCTAAAAACTCTATAATAATTTTCTTTTGAGCCCTCACAACAATACTCTGAGACGGGTGTGTTGCCACTTTTGTTTTACAGATGAGTAACCTAAATCTCACACAGGGGAGGTGACTGGCTCAAGGTCACAGAGGAAAGACACAAACCCAGGCCTCCTTGACTCTGAAATCTATGCTGTCAACCCTCCTCTTGTAAGTTCTGCCGCACATATGACCCGTTGGGACCTCAGTCCACGTCCCACCCCCTCCCATCCCACCGCTCTGACCAGCTGGCTTCTAGAGGGTTCAGCAGCGGGGGCACTTCAGAGCCTGGAAGGCTGGCGGAAGGGAAACGCCACTCTGGCTCTGGCGGCCTCGCTGGCGGTGGCCGCAGCCGGCCGGCGGCAGCAGTATTATGGGGTGTGCATGGAAGGCAGCACCTGCCGCAGCGCAGCAGTGAGGTGTGTGGGCTCCTGGGGCATACGCAGCAGCTGCCTGATCGCTGGGTGATCCTGGAGGTGGTGTGTGTTCAGGTCCAGACCACAGCAAAACGCGAGGATGCAGAGTGGGAGGATGAAAAGGACCTATGTCACTGTGGCCCAGAGTCACAGAGTGGCTGAATTAACTCACTCGGGACCCACCCAGCCTCTGAACTCCTTGTCATGTGATGAAATAAATTTCTGTTGTTTAAGCCCTTCTTAGTTAGATCTTCTCTTATCTGCAGCCAAAAGCGTTCTACCTTACATACGAGGCCACCTGTCCTTTATAGCTCTAACATTTTGTGATGCAACTTTTCTTTTCGAAGAAGAACACCAAGGCTGGGCAAGAGGGGAAATTGTCCAAGGTCACACCACAGGCGTGTGGCAGAGCTGGCCAACCCCCCCAGCCCCGCTGCCACCCCCACCCCCTACCCCCGCCTGCTGCATCTCTCCCGTTACACAAGGAAGGAAATCGGCGCTGGACAGCTCTTGTTTCTAAGAAATGATTCACTGTCCCACTCACCTGCACTTCTCAGGGTTGAAGGGGAGTCTGGGATTGGATGACGATGACCCTAGACAATCTGCCACCCTGCAGCCTGACACTCTGCATCTGGGCCCTCGGGGCCCAGCAGAATCCAGAAGTCCGGGTTGGGGCAGGGCTCCTTCCCAGCACATAATTAGCGAGCTTGGTAGTGGAGGTGCGCCAGCCTCTGTGGGCCACCCAGCTACTGCACTCCCAGCCACGGCCGGGCCAGGAGATCAGAAGGCGTGAGTTCAAAAAGGCCCCGCGTCCTTCTGAAACGCGGAAGTTTGCCAGGGCCCACATGAAGGCGGCAGGGCTCAGGGAGTCCGGGTTTTTCCTGGCCTACCTCCGGGAGGAGGGCAGCCTTGTGTAAATTTGGTGTTGTCCCAGGCCCTGGTGGTGACTTCAGAGATTCTCCTGGCTGCGGCCATCCAAGGGACACGGCCTGGGAGTTTCTGCTGGAAAGGGTCCAGTCCCAAATGTAAGCAGGAAAGCTAGTCGGGAGAGAGAGAAGGGGAAGGATTCAGTTCCTCCACAGAGGCTCGGCTGCAGTGCTAGCTGGAGACACAAGCAGGAGCAGTCATATCATTACGGGGAGCATTTCTCTTCCCACGTTTTTATTTTTAACTCGCTGGGCCTATGCACGCATGTGAAAGCGGGGCTCTCCCCGCTCGTAGTGCTTGCTCTTGGATACTGAGGGACCAGGTCACACTGGTGAGGCTCAGAGCGACAATCCAAGAGCCCACTTTTCCCTCTTCCCTCACCAAGGCTGACAGTCTAGGCGTCCTCTGTGCTGGCAGTCAAGGGTGTCAGCTGTAAGTCAGAGAATCAGCTCTGGCTCCCTTAAGCCAAAAGGGAACTTTTGGGAAGAGATATCAGGATACTTTGGGCTACAAATAACGCAAGGGCAGTAGGTGGCACGATTATTATATAACAAGTCGGGCAGCAGGCATTCCAGGGTTGGTTTAGCAGCTCAATAAAGTCATTTTGGTGACAGCCTTGAATATGGCCCCAATGATCCCAGCCTCCTGGTACTCATGCCCTGGTGTAAAAAGAGGGCTGGCCTGTATGACCACTAAGAAACTGCAGAAATGACCGTCTGTGACTTCAAGGCTAGTCATAAAAGTCACCGTGGCTTCCACCTGGTTCCTCCCTGGGATCACTCACTGTGGAGGAGGTCAGCTGCCAGGTGAGGAAGACACTCCTATAGCTCTGGGAGAGGCCCATTTAGAGAGGCACTACGGCCTTGTGCCACCAGCCTTACGAGTGAGCCGCCTTGCACATGGATCCTCCAGCCCCGTGGGGCCTTCAAAGCCTTGACCACCAGCTGGGCTGCAGCCTCACGAGAGAACCTGGGCCCGAACTACCAGCTTAGCCACATCACATCAGGCATCGGCCTGAGTTCATGCATCCCACCCTCAAAACTTCCATCAGGTAGTCTTTATTATTTCTTTGTGCCAAAGAGGAAAGTGAGGCATGACCAGGAAGTGGCCGGGACGAGATACAACAAAGCCCTTTCTTCGAGGGTTCTGCTGGGAGAGCCAGCCCCGCTATGCTTACCTGCGTGTCCTTCAGAAACCCCCCGTTCCGTGCCTCCTGCCCTGGGTGCTTTGGCCCCCCGTTATTCCTGTCCAAGCCACCCAACAACGGGGCCACAGGGAAACCTTGGCCCCCGGGTTCATTAAATCTGCATCCGTACGTAATCCTGCCTAGTGCCCTCCTCCCTGGCCCGACAGCCCACCCTCAGCCTAGCTCACCAACCCAGACAGCGCCTGGGTTGCACAGGTGCGCCTGGGGCCCCTATTTCCAGGAACGGCGATGCTTTCTTAGAAACGAGGCCGCCCGGGGCGTGATGCAACAGCCCAGAAGGAGGTTCCCTTCCCAAGGTGACCCCTGGAGAGGTGTCTGTAGCAGAAAGTCCCTACAGGGTTTAGGGGACACCGTCTGGGGCCAGGCCTCTCCTGAGGGTTTAGGCTTATGCAACTTTTTCTAGGATTTAATCTTTTTTTTTTTTTTTTTTTGGTCTCTGCGTTCATTTTTATGGCTGTGTGTCTGAATGGCTTTCTTGCAGTTCATATGGAAGTGGCTGAAAAGTGGCAAAAAAGCCGGGAGAAGGTTGAGTGCCAGACTGTGAACCAAAAGGTTGCCAGTTCGATTCCCAGTAAGGACACATGCCTGGGTTGTGGGCCAGGTCCCCAGTAGGGAACGCTTGAGAGGCAACCACACACTGATGTTTCCTCCTCTCTCTCTTTCTCCCTCCTTTCCCCTAGCTCTAAAAATAAATAAATAAAATAAAAATTTTTTTTTAAAAAGAACTAGGGGCTTTCAAACTGTATCCCTTCATAATAACAATAGATGTCTCACCACTGTGCTGTACACCTGCAACTAATACAATAGTGAATGTCAGCTGTAACTGAAAAATAAAAAGAAATTGCTTTTTAGGCATTTCGTCAAAGGAAATGAGAGCGGGAGCGCCGTCAGCCCCTCCCTTCCAGGGGCGGCCCCTGAGGCGCCTCTGTGGGGAACACTGGGTACGTTCAGGACCAACCCCCCACCACGCACAGGTGGCAGCGGAACCAGGCAGGTCTCTGACCCCCGGCGCGTGTCGCGGTGTTAGGCCCGCTCCGTACCCTCAGGACTGGGTGTATCTGCGGCGTCAGAGAACTGAGACAGCGGGGGCTCCGATGACGCAGAAGCTTATTTTTCTCTCCAGTCAACAAAGCGCAAAGGGAGTCATCAGAGATCCAGGCTCAGGACAACTGAGTCGCTTAAAGTCACTGTGCCAGCGCCATGCTAGAAGCTCAGTCACCTCCTGGTGCCAAGCTGGCTTCTCTCACACTCACAGAGAGAACGGGAGGCGACCGGCTCTCCCGGTGTGCCAGGACTGACGGATCTCCCAGGGCATGGGGCTTCTGGCTTCAAAAACCGGGGGGCCTCAGGCAAACAGGCTGGTCACCCCAGAGGAAGTGCACGGACCCGCCGCAAGGACGCTTTTTGGAAGTCACACGGTACGCTTCTTTCATCTCACCTCACACAGAGGCCGGTCCCTCACTCGGCTGTGGCCTTCTGTTTCCGCTCGGCTGCAGTTACAGTTTCTCGTCAGCAACGCTGCTTCCGGCCATCCTGGGCGTCCTCGCCTCAGCCCGTCCTAAATCCAGACAGAAGACTTGCATGGATCGCTGGAGACACAGCCTCCTCAGCCCCGACCAAACTGCCATCCGGGCCGCACTCCGGGCTTCCTCGCCGAACAGCTTCAAAGGCAAGGAGGCCCCAAGACTTTGGGGAAGGCCGGGGGCGGCAACAACCTTTCCGTCCTTCCCCTTTCCTCCCTCCCTCATCAGACGCGAGCGACTGAAGACACCATGATAAACATACTAGATACGGTTTCTGTATCCGAGAGCGTTCACAGACACGTGTGCACGTCTATGGGACACACCATTAAACAGTCCTGTGTTAACAGGTATGACGAGGACCGAGGCAGGATATCAGGCTGCTACGGCAGGCCTAGAACAGACCCCCAGCCCAGATTTGGGTATTCAGGGGGCTTCCTGGAGAAGACGACCACGCTGGGTCCAGAGGGGTGAGTAGGATGGACCACGTGGGAGAAGGGGTTGCTCAGGTATATGGAGCGGCCTGCAGCGGAGCCGCAAGCCACGAGAGAACATGACTCCTTCGGGGGACTGGGCGCAGCTCGGTGACGTTAGGCTCAGATGGGGTGCGGCTAGAGATGAAACGGGAGGTCCATCGGGGCTTGGGTCACTCCATCCTCATGAGACGTGATGAGTAGCGAACACTTTGCCGGGAAGCGCCGACTGGGCCAACTGACTCTGAAGCAACCGGCTGCCCTCGCCCAGCGCTGCTGCTGTCCTGCTCACGTCAGAGTTGAAGGTGAGCCAGCCCTTCCTGCTGCTGCCTTGCGGGTCATGGGCCACTTTGTGAACGGATGTCCCAGCCCATGTGACAGGCCCCGCACTGGGCACTGTAGCTCCACCCGCTCTGTGTGGGGCTGGGCCCTGCTTCCTCACCTCCTCCAGTTAGGGATCATCTGACAGCCCATCCACGTGCTTGCTGGTGGATGCAGGCGAGCAGGACGGTTGTGGGATTGCAGGGCTGTATTGCTTTGGCACATTTCTTTATTTTTTTCTAATTCGATTTACATCTGACTCCAAGTAACTATCCCAGTGAACTGGGGTTTGATCTCAGGCACATCACTGAGCTGCCCTCCTCCCACCCCAAAGTTTTATCAAGGCCCCAGGGTCTCGGGCAGAGCCGGGGCTCAGGGTGGCCCTGTGGTCACACCGAGACTGCAGGAGAACACACCATCCCAGCCTTGCGCCCGCTGTGGCTCCGCGGGCCTGGCTGATTCAGAGAGCCCCTTGGGGTTCAGGGCTTTTGGGGGAGGGGGGTGAGCTCTGTGCTAGGATCCGCCCGCCCTGGGTCTACCTGGCAGCCATTCCATCCTTGTCACCTCCAGGACACTGCCTACGATCGGGGCATG
>PVJD01019346.1:0-11948 GCA_004026545.1 Mormoops blainvillei | reverse complement strand
ATTCTAGGGCACATCTTACGCTTGACACAGTTCATTGTGGATGAGCCCCTGACCCCAGCAGCTCAGTAGCCACTCCTGGTAATTTCCAGATGAGACACTCAGGTAGCCCAGGCCAGGTGGCTCCGCTGGTTGGATCGTCGTCCTGTACTGCTAAGGGCTGAGGGTTTGAACCCCAGTCAGGGTGAGTGCAAGAGGCAACCAGTGTCTCTCATTCTCTCTCTCTCTTTCCTGGGGCACAAAAGAAGGGCGCTGCTTTCTTTTCTCTCTCTCTCTCTCTCTCTCCCTCTCCCTCTCTCCATGCTCCCCCTTCCCCTCTGTCTCTAAAACCAATAAAAACCTGTCGTCAGGTGAGGACTGAAAAAAAAGACACTCAGGTAGAGTAGAGACCTTCTCACCACCTAACTTACAGCCCCAGGATGAATCGTGTCTTCATTCCAACTAGCATTTTAAAGATCAGAAGGTCGGGACCATAAGTCATTGGTACCTGTCCTTGGATTGCATCTTCATTACCTGGGAGCGGTGATGGCAGATCGCTATTCGTATAAAGAGGGCGGAGTCCCAGCACCGATGAGTCCGTGTCACTCACTCGTGACGTTCTAACTACGTGTCCCTTTCCCCACACAGCGGCCATGGCCGAACACTTTAAAGCAGCATGCACATGTCCCGTCTGCCTGACCTACCTGGAAGACCCCGTGAACCTGAAATGTGGCTTCATCTGCTGCCTCCAGTGTGCGAGCTCACTGCCCAAGGAGCCCGGGGGGCACGGGGTTGTGTGCATCACGTGCTCCGAGGTTTCTCAGAAGAGCGACATCAGGCCCAATAGCCAACTTGGCAGGCTGGCGTCAGAGGTCAGGGCGCTGGAGCCCCGGCTGAGAGCCATCCTGCAGATGAACCCGAGGACACGGAGGTTCCAAGGTAAGGCCTGGGGTGACCGCCCCCAACCCGCAGGAAAGAACAACCTGTCAAAGAGAAATGTGAACCCATGAGTTAACTCCTTTGAGTCTGGCTGCGCATGGGTTAGTTAGGAGTTAGTTAGTTAGCTAGTTAGCAGTACCTGGTAAGATCCCTCCAACGAGGTTGGACGGAGTCCTAATGTCTTCCAACAGACCAAATCTCCTAGTTGTAAGACATGATCTTTAAAATCTGCATCTGCAGGGGGCACAGTGTGAAACGAATCGGTTACTAACTTATCAGTGTCTTTCGGCTGGTTCATAAGCCCTCAGCAGTGACGTAGAAGGTCTCCTTTCATCAAAATTGGCCCATATGCCCCTTCGTCAGATGCACAGGTTGGCCAGCGACTCCTTCCGAAGGAGAAAGTTTGCGTTGAGCAAAGGGAGTGGCTCCCCGCTTGAGTTGCAGAATAGGAGAGCTCTGGCCCAGGGCAGATGAAAGGCTTCTGAAATTCTGACCCGTCGAATTTTGGGATCCCACTGGCGTGTTGTGCAAGTCCAGAGGGCTGGGGGCTGGGGGCCAGGGGCTCAGTGAAAGTGCTGCCGAGGACGCCAAAGGTTACGGACAGATGTTATGACTCGCCCAGTGAAATGAGTCCCCCAGTCGCGATGTAAATCAGAGGAAATCCCCCAGGTGGGGGGGGTGCTCTTTCTACTAAGAACTTGCCAGTTGTTAAGGCTGTTGCTCTCCTGCAACGCAATCCCTCACCGCAGTGAGAAAACATACAAATCGTCACTCATGTGTATTTGTGTCCCTGATGCAGAAGCACTTGGATGAAACCCCATTGTCGTACCTCACGCGGACCCACAGGGAGCGGGGAATGTCCTTGGGATCCACGGAGTGGTTTTCCTGGGTTGTATTTTGGACAGAGAGCACATTTGCTGCATACCTTCTGAGCTACAGGAGGAGAAGATTTCCAGTAACACTGTTCACTCCATGAAATGATCTTTTCAGGGCCCCAGTGTGGTGGCTCACGTACACATAGGGAGCTGGGCCCCTGTAGGTAAAATAGGTTTCCGATTGGGTTCAGGCCACTACTGTCTGTGCGGGTCCAAGTGTCCCCCTTTTTGGTGTCATATGCTCTTTTCTTCCTCCTTAACTGTCTGTCGAATCTGTAAAAGATAGTCCTTTATTGATTTCATAGGAAGCAGGGAGCATTCTAGGATCTGGGTAACCTGTTTGGACCTAGGTGAAGCACTGGCAAAAGGGCTTCCTTTTGCTTCCGCGGTGGCAGCTTTAGATGGCCCTGGAACTCTGAGATTTGCCCATCCTTTGGTTGGGTTCCTGTGTGGCATCTAATCATCCTGCAACCCGTTCTCCATTTCTTTACGGGCGGCCCGGAGGAAGTTAGGAGGCCTCCCCGCTTCCATGTCACCCCACGGTCCTGAGCGACACCAAGTGCACAGCGACTCTCAGTGCAAACATTAGCTACTTGGTCTCTGTCCAGTTGACAAGCCCCAGTCAGAGCAGTAGTTCTGGTTGCTGGGCAGATCTTATCTCCAGTCCATGAGGCTCTCGGTTCTGTTCACCATGGAAGTTCCTGCACATCCGGCTCCGTCCTGTCCCTGATCATCTTTCAGATACGATCCCTCTGTAACCACGTTAAATCGGCATTATCAGTAGGAGCTTCCTGTACAAATCATTCCTAGGAGGCAGTGGGTGGTCAGTAAGCAAAGCACAATTGTGGGCGTCCTCGTCCTGTGAAGAGGGTGACAGGTGCCGGGTTAAGATTATCACATTGTGTTAAAGTAACAGGACATGCAGAGAGCAGGGTACTTCATAAGAAATCAAGGGATAGACAGAGGAGTGTTGAGTTGGATGACAGGTCAGTAGAGTGTCAACAGAAAGAGGAACAGGGACAGTCAAATAAGCGCCCCTACTTATCTCTTCTGCCTGTTTACACAGTCTGGCGACAAC
The DNA here is from genome assembly GCA_004026545.1 of Mormoops blainvillei. NCBI lineage: Eukaryota > Metazoa > Chordata > Mammalia > Chiroptera > Mormoopidae > Mormoops > Mormoops blainvillei. Next base: position 9,080 of record PVJD01019346.1, on the reverse strand, counting down.
AGCCGGCCAGCGCACCGGGAGGGGCAGAGAGGTCTCCCAGCAGGAGAAGGGGTCAGGGCAAACCTCCAAGTCCCCAGGCCTGGGCCCTCCCAAGCCCGCTCAGTTCTCACTCCCACTGGGTGTCCGAACTCTAGAAAAGCCAGTCAGCTTCATCGTGGGTCCGGTGATCAGAACTCCTTCTCACCAAACGCTCAGGGTCGTGGTCATGGAGCCCCGACCGGTGCTCCTGCTGCTCCCCATGGCCCTGGCCATGACCTCCACCTGGACAGGTGAGTGCGGGGTCGGGAGGGAACGGCCTCTGCGGGGCAGGAGCGAGGGGACCCGGTGGGGGCGCAGGACCAGGGACCGCGTGTCCCCAGCACCCCTAGCCCAGACCCCAGGCCCCCAACGCCTGCCTGGATCACTCCCCTCACCCTCAATCATCCCCTTCTCTCAACCACCACCCCCTTTTCCGTCCCCCGGGACCCTGTGGCCTACTGGCCCCGCTGCGGACCCAGGACGCGCGTCCTCCCCGACCCCAGGTCCCCACACCCTGAGATATTTCAGCACCACCATGTCTGGACCCGGCCGCGGGAAGAACCGGTACATCGTCGTGGGCTACGTGGACGACACGGAGATCGTGCGGTTTGACAGCGACGCCGCGAGTCCGCGGCTGGAGCCGCTGTTGTCGAGGATGGAGCAGCAATGGATGGAGCAGGAGGATCCAGATTTTTGGGAGGAGCAGACGCGGGAAATCAAGCACAACGAACAGACTTCCCGAGCGAACCTGAACAAGTTGCGCGCCCACTACAACCAGAGCGAGGACGGTGAGCCGCGCGCGCCTAGGTCTGGGCACCACCCCCTCCCCCGGGGACGGGCTCCACTACCGCCGAGTCTCCGGGTCTGATGGTCACCCCGAGGCTGCCGTCCTCTCTTGGCGGCGGGGCGCGGGGGCGGGGGGGGGCGTTAAGTGAGCGGGACTGACCTCGGGCGGCGTCAGGGTCTCACACCTTCCAGGAAATGACTGGCTGCGTCGTGGGGTCGGAGGGACGCTACCTTGGCGGATACAGTCAGTTCGCCTACGACGGCACCGACTACATCGCCCTGAACGAGGACCTGAGCTCCTGGACCGCGGCGGACAAGGGTACCCGGATCACCTGGCACAAGTTGGTGCACGTCCCCGATGCGGAGCTCAGAAAGGTCTTTCTGGAGGACACATGTGTGCGCAGGCTCCACCTGTTCCTGGAGAAGGGGAAGGAGACGCTGCTGCGAACAGGTACCGGGGCGCGGGCCTCCCCGAGGAGGGGTCTGCGGGCTGGGGCGGCTTCTTACAGGGAGAGGAGGAAATGGGTCAGTGTCTGAATCCCCCTCGGGCTCTGGAGAGGGAAGAGTCCCCCAGCTTCCTTCACTGTGACTCCGCCGGGGCCCAACTTTCTCTAAAGGACAGTAAGGGACCCAGCCTCTCCCTGAAACAGCCCCCAGCGCCTCCCTCGCACCCTGCAGCCCCCCCCGGTGCACCAGGGCGCTCTCCCTCGTTCTCAGGGTGAGACCTTCTCTGGAGGCCTGACTGCGGCTTCTCTGACTAATCAGCCTCCACCGGAGTCTGGGTCTCCCCTTAGAGTCCTGGAGACTTCTGCCCAAGGTTCTAGCCCTGATTCTGGAACTTTCCAGGAAATAGGAGATTATCCCAGATGCCTCTGTCCAGGCTGGTGTCTGGGGGGTTGGCTACTGGAGTGTCCCATGACCACCCAAAGTTCGTGAATTTTCTCACCCCTCCCCTCAGACCCTCCAAAGACACAGGTGACCCGCCACCCCATCTCTGGCCGTGAGGTCACCCTGAGGTGCTGGGCCCGGGGCTTCTACCCTGCGGAGATCACCCTGACCTGGCAGCGTGACGGGAAGGACCTGACCCAGGACATGGAGCTTGTGGAGACCAGGCCTGCGGGGGATGGAACCTTCCAGAAGTGGGTGGCCGTGGCTGTGTCCCCTGAAGAGGAGCAGAGATACACGTGCTGTGTGCAGCACGAGGGGCTGCCCGAGCCCCTGACTCTGAATGGGGTGAGGAGGGGACATGGGCACAGAGCCTCTCCTCAGGGCGTCACTGAGCAGGGTCAGGACTCAGGCCTGAGGTTGACCTCTCACCTCCCCTCACAGACTCCCCTCCTCAGACCTCTGTCACCACTGTGGGTGTCACTGCTGTCCTGTGTCTCCTTGTTGCTGCTATTGCTGGAGCTGTGATGTGGAGGAAGAAGTGCTCAGGTGGGAAAGCGGTGGGGGCTGAGTTTCCCGTCCCCTGGGGGTCAGGCCCAGGTGGCGGTGGGCTCTGCCTCCTTAATGGGCATCGTACCCCCACATGGGTGCTTCCGGTCTGGGGCCTGTTTACTAACAGCTACGCTTCAGTGGGAAAATGAAGGACAAATTTATCACCTGATGACACTAGTGTTGGGGACTGATTCCCAGCTGTCACAGGTCAGAGGGGAAGGTCCCTGCTGAGGACAGACGTCCAGATGGGCAGTTGGTCCAGTCACTGCACATGTAATTTCCCCGCATTTCCTGATCCTACCCTGGGTGTTCAGTCACAGTTCTGGAACCTTCCCTGTGCTTCAGGAGTATGGGGCTCCTGTAGGGTCACGGGACACATCTGCCCCCGTCTTCTCACAGAGCACTTTCCTCCCACAGGCAGAGGCAGGGAGAGCTACACTCAGGCTGCCCGTGAGTCTGGGTGTTGGGAGGGGACGTCGGGGACCCTTGGGAGAGTGTAGGCTGGAGTCTGGGAGCGGGGCTTCCCACCCCGTAACCCTGCTGCTGTGTCTTCCCCAGGCAGCAACAGTGCCCAGGGCTCTGGTGTGTCTCCCACCAATTCAATGGGTGAGACCCTGAGGGCAGGAAGTGGGCGGCACTGGGACTGAGGGGCACAGCTAGGTTTGGAGATTCTCAGAGTGGGACATTGTGAGCGTGCGTTGGGCTGTGGGAGAATGTGACACTTATGAGGCTGACCTGAATTTGTTCACAACTTTCTTTCCAGTGTGACAGAGCCGCTTCCTACGGGACGTGGTGCCAGAATACTCATTGCTGTCTCCCCGTGGGACTTCAGGAACCCGTGACTGCTGTGTCTGCAACCGGCACCCGAACGTGTCTGCACGATTTTAAAATTTTATATATATTTATATATATATAAATAAATGAGAAATGATTTAGATGAAAAGCTCCATGGCGTATTTTTCCCGGTAGGTGTTATTCCATCTACGTCTTACCCAACTTGTTAAGCCATTCTACATAACTTTAAGTTAATAAACTTATAATGAGGTTGTGAAGCCAACCCAGGTGGGACAGAATGTGTGCCACGTGACGAGGGGACCGCCCGGCTCTCCAGTGATGTGTCCTGTGGACCACCTGTGCCCCCCCTGCAATTAAGGGTGTCTCTCCCTGCACATCCGAATGTGGCCTTTTGGAGTCTCTAGCTGTGGTTGGCTTTGTCCCCTAGGAGTCGCCCCAAGCTTCCAGCACCCCCTCCTGTAGGCCTCGGGGATGTCCGCGTGGGGTTCAGAGAGCCCACCTATCTGAAGGACAGGAACACCTGCTTACAAGAACTGTTCCAGTGTCCACTGTCCTTAACCCACTGCAGACTCTGTTCCCATTCGGTGGATGCTGAGGGCTGGAGAGTCATGGCCAAGGAGCGCATGTCCTTGTGACTTCCTCTGAGAGTTCCTGCCCAAGAGAAAGGCCTCGGGCCACAGGGTCAGCCTGGCTGCTGGGCTGAGGACGGAATCAGGAGACAAGGGACCGGCCAGGTGGGAGAGAAGGTACAGGACAGCTCCCAGCGCTCCGGGCTGCAGGCGCTGGGGGTTCGAGGGGGCTGAGAGCGGTGGGAACAGCAGGAAGGGGTTGGATGCTGAATACACTTGGAAGATGGATTTCACAGCATTTCCTAAGGATTCACCCTGGGCTGTGGGAAAGGAGTCGAGGAGGACAGCCCACGTTTGTACTGTGCCAGCAGAGAGATGGGGTCCCGTCAGCAGAGCTGGGGAAGACGCTGGCAGGAGCGTGTTTGGGGGTGGGGTGGGCACTTCCCACGTCCGGCTGAAGAGAAGGTCAAAGTGAGATGTCTGTTAAAAACACCAGTGAGGTGTCAGGTGGGTAGTGGGACTGATGAGTCAGGTTGGCAGTGGAGGAAGAAAAGACAAGCACTGGACCTACCCCTACCTGCTCTGACAGTGGGGACGTTCATCTTGTTGACTCATCTGGGTCGGTGACGGTCAGGTCCCCCCATCGCACCGTCGCCACTTGGTGATTGTCGTTAGTTAGGAATTTACCAGGAGAGATTCAGAGAGTGTCCTACTGCACACTCTTCATCACTCCGGCGCTGACCCCCTTAGCCCCGCTTATAACTTCCACCCAAGTCGACGCAGGTATTACAGCCGTCCCATATCATTTATTAGTAGGGTGTAAAATGCAGCCCAGGGAATATGGCCAATATTATGGTCGTGCCCACATATGGTGTCAGATAGGTACTTGATTTACCGGGGAGATGACGTCGTAAGTTATGAAAATGTCTAATCATGGGGTTTTACAGCTGAAACTAATATAATAGTGTATGTTAAGTGAAACTGAAAAACTTAAAAAAAATAAACTCACGGTCACAGAGAGCAATGTGGTGATTACATGGGAGAGGGGGTGGGAGGCGAGAGGAGTATGGGGGGTAAATGGTGCTGGAAAAAACAAAAGGAAGAAAAGAAAAAATTATTTTAAGTTATCTAAAATGCGGTAAGTTGGACTTGATTCCCAACACTCTGACAGCAGTTTGGGGGAGAAACGTATTTTGTGACGAGCCCACAAGCCATCCTGGCCTCAGACAGATTTGGAACCACGAAATTCAGTGATGAGGGAGGACCCAGGCTGGGGAAGGGACTTAAACCCACACTTAACATTTGTTTTCTGGGGACGGAAAGGTAGTCCAAGTGTTGTCATCTGAGAGCATAAGTTGCAGGCCTTTTTCTCTACCGTGGGGTGTCATCGAGAGGAAGATTCCGAAAGCGGCTGTCAGTTCAACGTCACGAAAACGTCCGAGTGCTCGCTCTCTGCAATTATCCCCCCTGGTGATTTCTGGAACAAATAATAGAACCCCAAATTTTCTAATCTAAACATAAAAGGATTTATACAGAGCTCAGCCCCAGGGGACACAGGATGACAGTGCAAGGCACTTGGGGAGAAAGTTCGGACAAGGGAAAGGACCCAGTGGGAAACACAGCGACGGGAGCTCCTGGCCCAGATGTCCCTGCACCCCAGTGATGACGTGACTCTAAGCTCAGCTCCGCCCCAGGGAACAGGGGACACTCTCTCTGCCTCCTGCCCACTGCTCCTGAGGGCATCTCAGTACAGGCCATCAATGTCCCCAGTCACCAGACATGCCTAAGGGTGATCTGCATGGGAAAAGTTTGCTCTACATTAGAGATGACCCCAGGCTCCCAACGAAGACAGTGTCACTGACACAAGAGGTGATGTCATAACGGCATCCTTGAGGGGAGGTCAGGACCACGCACTCTGTCTCTGTAACTGGGGTCAGGAGCCGCCCTCCCTGACGCGTCCCTACACGGAGCTCTGGAGCACAACCCACCAGGTGAGGGCTCGCTCGCGCCCACTCTCAGACAGAACAGGGAGGGGTCAGACCCCGAGGCACTGGGAACTGCCGGTGGGCAGCGCTCTGGGCAGGACCGTGCTGAGCCTGCCTGGTCCTGAGCTGCCACTCATGCCCGGGCTGGGCAGGTAGGAGGTGGGGAATTGTTGGGGGTGTTTCAGGTGGGGCCAGACTCATAAGGGTCCCTGCAGGTCCCTGTGCCCTGGAGTCTCCGTCAGTGACAGAAAGAGGTCAGCCCCTTTGGAACCTGAGCCCAGCCCTGTAGGGCCGGAGCCACGGACCTCCCCCCGACCCGGGCCCCATCCAACATTCCGATTTCCTGAGCCCTCACGGATTCAGCGTTGGGTGTGAGGATAGGAGTGTGTATTGATGTGCAGAGTTTGAGTTATGACTTAAAAATCCTGGATCAGGAAATAAGACCCCATGACAGACACACGCGCAGATACAAACAGAAGGACACAGAGAAGTGTCTGCCTTTCAGTGACCTCCCACACACACACTTTTCCTGTTTCAGCTAACCGCTTCGGGAGCTGCCATCCTCTCAGGAACTTTTGCGGGGACATCGCCACCCCCCTGTGTGGTTACTGTGTGTGAGTGTCTCTCACATTTCTGTCTCTCATCGATCGGGGATGCCCCTCGGACATTCCCAAACGGAAGCAGCGGGGAAGGAAAACCATTTTGGAGTGAGATGAAGTCCTGTTAATTTCCCAGTCCGCCAGAACCATGTGTTTGCTGGGAAAATAACCAGTATATGCCTTTAAAATGTTTTTCAATTATGAATAGGAACTGTACCTTCTGCAGTAAATTCAACAGTGTGCTTCCTGTTTGGACATACAGTGGACCGAATGCACCTCGGGTCGCACTGTGGCCTGCATGTGGTGCCCATGAGCCCATGTGGCGAATTTATAATCCCCAGACATGGCAGGGTAGCTCCGTTGGATGCAGATGGATCCAGGGTCCGGACATGTACAAAAGTCGACCACTGAATGCATGAATAAGTTCAACAACCAACTGACGTGTCTCTCTCCTTCTGTCTCCCTCCCTCCCTCCCTCCATGCCTCCTTCCCTCCCTTTCTCTCTCTGTCAAATTAATCAATAAATTGCTTTTAAAAAAAGACATTATAACCCTCACACATGTTGGTAGTAGAAGGTGGGGCCTTGGCAGGTGCTCAGATCATGAGGGTGGAGCTTCTGTGAGTTGACGAGTTTCTTACCGAAGAGGCTCCAGAGAGAGGTCTTGTCCCTTCCGCTATGTAAAGTGACAGCAGAAGGCACACCCCAGGACACAGGCAGGCCCCCACCTGAACGTGACCCTGCGGCAGCCCCGAACCAGAATTCACAGCCTCCAGGACTGTGAGCCACACCGGGCTTTGCCTGCCAGCCCTCTGGTCGGTGGTGTTTTCTTACAGCGACCCAGAGGGACGAAGACAGGCCAATAGGAAAGGGACTTGAGGGTCACATCCAGGGAGCCCTCCGCTCTGGGGGCCCTGTAACCACAGTGAATCTGCATTATCAGTAGGAGCTTCCTGTAAACCATTCCTGGGAACCAGTAGGCGGTCGGTAAGCAAAACACCACCGTGGGCGTCTTCAGGCTGTAAAGAGGGTGCCAGGTGCGAGGTTTATGATGATCGCACCTGTTTAAAGTAATAGCAGGCGCAGAGAGCAGGATACTTCCGAAGAAGCCAAAGGCGGGACACGGGAGTGTTGAGTGGGAGGACGGGTCAGTAAAGAGTTAATAGAAAGAGGAACAGGGATAGTCAAATAAGCGCCCCTACTTATCTCTTCTGCCTGTTTACACAGTCTGGCGACAACAGCCGGCCAGCGCGCACCGGGAGGGGCAGAGAGGTCTCCCAGCAGGAGAAGGGGTCAGGGCAAACCTCCAAGTCCCCAGGCCTGGGCCCTCCCAAGCCCGCTCCGTTCTCACTCCCATTGGAAGTCCGCACGATAGACAAGCCAATCAGCCTCATCGTGGGTCCGATGACCAGCACTCCTCCTCCCCAGACGCTCAGGGTCGTGGTCATGGAGCCCCGACCCGTGCTCCTGCTGCTGCCCCTGGCCCTGGCCCTGACCTCGACCTGGACCGGTGAGTGCGGGGTCGGGAGGGAACTGCCTCTGCGGGGCAGGAGCGAGGGACCCGGCGGGGGCGCAGGACCCGGGGACGGCATGTCTGCAGCACTCCCAGTCCAGATCGCAGACCCCCTCCTCTCAACCGCTGTCCCCTTTTCCGTCCCTCGGACCCCTGCCCGCTACGGGCCACACCACGGACCCAGGACGCGCGCCCTCCCCGCCCTCAGGCCCCCACACCCTGAGAATTTTCACCGTCGCCCTGTCCGGACCGGGTCGCGGGAAAAACCGATACATCGCCGTCATCTACGTGGACGACACGGAGATCGTGCGGTTCGACAGCGACGCCGCGAACCCGAGGCTGGAGCCGCGAGTGCCGTGGATGGAGCAGGCGCTGGTGGAGCAGGAGGATCCAGATTTTTGGGACGAGCAGACGTGGGAAATCAGGCACAAAGAACAGACTTCCCGAGCGAACCTGAACGCGCTGCGCGCCCACTACAACCAGAGCGAGGACGGTGAGCCGCGCGCACCCGGGTCCGGGCACCACCCCCATCCCCACAGGCGGGTGCAGACACCCGGAGTCTCCGTGTCCGAGCGTCACCGCCCGCCCCACCCCCCGCCCCCTGCCCCCGAGGCTTTGGCCAGGTGAGGGCCATACAGGGCAAAGTGGGCGGGGCTGACCTCAGGGCGGGGTCAGGGTCTCACACTTTCCAGGAGATGACTGGCTGCATCGTGGGGTCAGACGGGCGCTTCCAGCACGGGTACAGTCGGTTCGCCTACGATGGCACGGACTACATCGCCCTGAAGGAGGACCTGCGCTCCTGGACCGCTGACGACTCGGCAGCCGGGATCAGCTGGCACGAGGTGGTGCAGGTCCCCGATGCTGACGTCAGGAGGTTCTTCCTGGAGGCCACCTGCGTGCGCCGGCTCCACCTGATCCTAGAGAAGGGGAAGGAGACGCTGCTGCGAGCAGGTACCGGGGCGCAGGCCTCCCCGAGGAGGGGTCTGCGGGCTGGGGCGGCTTCTTACGGGGAGGGGAGGAAATGGGTCAGTGTCTGAATCCCCCTCGGGCTCTGGAGAGGGAAGAGTCCCCCAGCTTCCTTCACTGTGACTCCCCCGGGGCCCAGCTTTCTCTAAAGGACAGTAAGGGGCGCAGCCTCTCCCTGAAACAGCCCCCAGCGCCTCCCTCGCACCCTGCAGCCCCCCGGTGCACCAGGGCGCTCTCCCTCGTTCTCAGGGTGAGACCTTCTCTGGGGGCCTGACTGCGGCTTCTCTGACTAATCAGCCTCCACCGGAGTCTGGGTCTCCCCTTAGAGTCCTGGAGACTTCTGCCCAAGGTTCTAGCCCTGATTCTGGAACTTTCCAGAAAATAGGAGATTATCCCAGATGCCTCTGTCCAGGC
>PVJD01019345.1:0-11950 GCA_004026545.1 Mormoops blainvillei | reverse complement strand
TGGAAGTGGAAGTTGGGGGGTGGGTAGTGCAGGGGAGAGTAATGGGAGGGAAATGGGGACAACTGTAATTGAACAACAACAAAAAAGAACAAATTGACAGAAAATATAGCTTAGGGTATATAGCCAATAATATTATAGTAACTATGTATGGTATCAGACTTATTGGGGTGATCATTTCATAAGTTATATAAATATCTTACCACTATTCTGTATATCTGGTACTGATATAACATTGAATGTCAGCTGTAATTGAAAGATTTTTTTTTAAGTTTAAAGACAAGGAAAAATTCATAATTTTTATTCAACCACTCATTCATTTCACTATCTGTTGAATAAATCATTCATTCTTTGATTTTTAAAAAATCCCTCCAAAAGGAGAGTGTTAGCCATATAACTATGAGATTATTTCTACAAAAACAAAACAAAACAAAACAAAAATAAAAACAATATAAGCCCTTGACTTCAGGGTCTAGAGATCAGGAACAAGCAACAAATAAAGCAGGTTAAGAGAGTGAGGGACCTTATTCCCAAAGAGGAAACATACCCAAATTCCACTAACACTTTGTTGTGCCATTGTTCACTCTTATTTTGCTTTGTTTTCCTATCCCTGGTGATATGAAATAATAAATAAACCTACTGGGGTTCCCAAGTATGTCACTGGAAGATATATCTTGGTAGATGTAAATCTAATACACAGAAAATCTGTACTTTTGTCACTGACCATAATGATATAAGACTCTAAATGAACACAGGATTTGGCTCCAGCACATCTGACCTATTATACCTGCAAACTTGTGGTCTGAGATATATATTTTTTGAAGAATGTTTTTGTTGTATCTCATTACTTCCTGTCAGGTACACAAAGATAGAGGTTTTGTTGCATTTACCTTTAAACAGAAGAAATCAAGTAAGAGAACAGAGTGGGGAATACCTACCAAGCCAAAAGCAGAGAAGATGAGAAGCCACAACAGAAGGAGAATGGATTCAGAAAGTCATCCTAAACCAAACAAAAAAATCAAAATTACTTAAGTAGTAGTTACTGTGCATCAGGCCCTGTTCTCTTAAAAAAATTATTTATTTTAGAGAAAGAGGGAGGAGGGTAAAGAGGGAGAGAAACGTCAATGTGAGAGAGAAACAGCGATTGGTTGCCTCTTGATCACACCCCTGCTGGAGAACAAATCCACAATACGGGTATGTGCCCTAATTGGGAATCAAACCCCCAACCTTTTGCTTCATGGGGAGATTCCCAATCAACTGATCCACACCAGTCAGGGCAGGCCTTATTCTTAATACTTCCCATATATTAGCTCATGTAATCTTCATACAATTTCACAAGTTCGGAAGATCTTTTTGCTATCCATTTTATAGATAAAGAAACGGAAGCACAGACTCACTCAGGTAATCAAGCTAAGTAATAAATGGTAGAAACAGAGAGCCTGACTCCAGAGTTTCTGCTTATAAACACAGCACTAGGTCACCTCTCGAGGAAACAAAGCTTGAAACTTTCAAGCACAGACTGCAGCAATCCTGAGTAAAAGAGAAATTTCCTAGGAGCTCTTTGTCTGTTTCTCCAGGCAGTTTTTCTGTTTGGACATACATCTTTATCCCTACTTCCTCAACTTCTCTAGGTTCCAGTCATCCTCATTCACAAGAAGTGACACTTGGGTTCTGCAAAAAGACACTTCAGTAGGACATTGTTTTCAGCAGGTCCTGAAAATTAACCCCCTTACCTTCTCCCTGATGTTTTATTAATCTGAGCTCACTGGATCTTGTTCCCTTCATAGTTGCCTATACACAAAAAATGATCTGTCTCTTGCACACTTCCTACTCTCCCTCCTCGTACCAATGCAGGTCATTCAAGAATTTGACCTTTATAGGAAATGAGAAAGGGAACTGAAATAAATAAATACCCAAAGGATGTAGTGCACCCTATATTTACATTCCCAATTAGTGGACCCAGTGGCTATACTGGCACTTGGAGTGTTTTTGTTGGACAGAGCCTCTGAATGACATTGTTGAATAATACAATCCATAAGCCAAGACTAATCAGCACTTTTGTCAAGAACACTATATTAATTACTCTTTAAAGCTTTTAAGGAAGGACTGATCCTTTGGATGAAGGAGGTTTCAACAAGTCAATTATTCCTCGGGTATCAAATCTCCTCAATCTCCTTCCTACTGAAGAGTGCCGTATTTTTATATGAATTGATTTTAATGAATATATGTTGCATTTCTAATGAAAATGTTCTCCATTAATAGCATTTGAGTAGAAGGCGAAGTACAAAAAAAAAAATGTAAGGAGGCCTCTTACAATACAACTGCAGGACCTGACTATCTTGGGCCTGGAAGAGCATCTAAACACAGAAAAAGGAAATAGTTATAGTGACAGCTCATTTACTCTGTTCTCAGCAAGGCCTTTCTTTGTTGTTAGTTGACTGTGTAGGATGAGTGATATGAATGCAAAAACAAAATAATAAAAATTACAGAAAATAAACTAGAGTTGATAATATTAAAAATAAAAGAGAGAAGACCTGGCTGGGTAGCTCAGTTGGTAAGAGTGTGCTCTTGATACACCAAGGTTGTGGGTTCCATCCGTGGTCAGGGCACATATAAGAATTAACCAATGAATACATAAATAAGTGGAACAACAAATCTCTCAAATCAATAAGTAAAAAATTAAAATAAAAATGAAAAATAAGAGAGAATAGATTTAAGCCAGTGAGCTCTGAGGTCTACCCGCAGGAAATAAATTTTCATATTGGTCTTGACCTAGCAGAAGAAAAATGTTTTAGGCTGATTGGATTCAAGCAATTGAATTCCCCTAAGATTTGCTGAGGCTATACTATGTGCCTATTTTTGTGCTCAGAGCCAAGCAAGAGGGAAGAATGTAAGTGGATCTGGAGGGAGGATTACAAAATAAGAAATAAGAAACATATGAAGCTCTTTCCTTCAATTAATGCAGCACCTAGATGAGGAGATAAGACACACTGACAGGACACAGGATAGTTCACCCTAATCTATAAGCAAATGTTGGGTAAGATGGTGCAGGCACAGTATTTTCTTAAGACTAAGCTGCATGCATTTCTTTTGGCATTTTAACACTTTTGAAATGAAGCCTGTTTTACAGTAGTGTACATTTCATGTAGTATTTCAGTGTTTCATTTTGTTTTCTGAAAAGTTGTATTTAAACCCAATGGTGCATCTTAGAATGATAGAAATGTGCCACATGGGCTCTGATTCTCTAAAATGGGAACAATTTCTGTGATCCCAGTATGAAGGATAGTCACTACACATGAGGCAATTTCAGATCAGGGACCTAAAAAATAAATGCAATAGAATTAGAGAGTCAATAGGCTCTCCCGATGTGGTTAGTGGGAAGGAACAGAGAAACAGCATAAATAATTCCAGGTATAGAAATGCATGTGGCCTGGCAATAGGCAGAGAAGCCTGGCTGGAGCTGAAGTTGGTTACAAAACTGTTAGGAGACCAGCATGAGAAACAGGTAGGACCTGCTCTTTTTGGGAGGTCTACTGTGTGAGGTGTCATAGATCCAAACAGTCATGTTCAGGAAATGAGCTGATTGAGGAAGGCATCCTCAGGTGAATCAGGAGGGTTAGCCTTTGAAAGGCAGCTATAAGGAAACAGATAAAAAAAAAAAACCAGGAAACAGGCTTGGGCCAGAACACAGTTGAGGAGTTCTATGCCAACAGGAAAGGGCAAGCTGGAGGCAGATTATAGACAGCTTCTTGTATCTCGTTAGGTAGAGTAAGGATAGTGAGACTTAGTCTTCTCTGGGCAACAGACATAGCCAGCAGCAGTACCACAGTGACACACCTTCTCCAGGACCTGCTGGACCATCTGTAAACAGTTAAGGGCTGGTTAGAGAGAGGGGAAGCCAGAGAAAAACAGGATTTAACATATTCCATTCCTCTGTGGTCTTAGCAACTGACTAGAGCAGAAAGATTTGACCTACCTAATACTTTTTTTCCAAAGAACCGTTTGTTTTTCCTCAATCAAAAGCTCAGCAGCCATTGGGAACTTCAGCAAAAAGGTGAAAATACCATTTTCACGAAGCACCCTCCATCATTAGAGTAAAGACCTGGAAATCGGGAGCTGGGATGCCCCTGTGGAGAGTCTACTATGCATGCCTCTTCTCAACAGCTGCCATGAGAAGTATCACGAAACTCTACCTATATGAGGCTGCTTGGAATCAGTGGAAATCACACATGCTTCGGGGTTAGACTGCCTGGGTTTTATCACAGTTCTTACCACTTCCTAATTGGCTCACCATGGACAAATAATTTCCATCCTCTGGACCTGAGTGTCCTTAACTACAAAATTAGTCCAATTTTACTGATGAGATAGCTGAGTTTTCAAAAAGATGCATATTATCCATCACCACGCTACCTTGCGCTGACTGCAGAGAGAGACTAGTTGCCACATTCCCAAGATGTTCATGCAAATCCTGCCAGCCTTAAGGCAATAGATTAAAACATACAAGTTGGAGAGCAATGCAGACACCCACCCCACTTCCCTGTTTTCAAAAGGAATGATCATTTAGTGGGAGACTGCTCACTAATAGGTAGTTTCCATACTTGGTTTCATACAAAAGTCCCAACAACCCTATGAAAGTAGGTACTATTATTCATCTACAATTTACAGTTGAGGAAACTGAAGCTAAGAGAAGTTATGTATCTTTTCCAAGATCACACATTTAGTACTTGAATGGGTTTGACCCCCAAGTTCATGCACACACTTTCCACTCCAGATGTGACCACCATTTGAAATAGTTTTTAGTTGTATAACAAAAGACTTTACCCTAAAATAAAAGAAATATACACTTCAAGGGTGCAAGTGTTGGAAGATACTTTGTGAAGCAAGGAGGATGCTGCCCACTATACCAATGGTAAGGGCTGTCCTTTGTCTGCAGCACACAAAGACACATCACAGTTTCCAGAACTCTAGTCTAAGTAATAACACATCAACCACGTAAGGTACACAAAACTACTATAATTACTCCCATTTTACAGAGTTAAGGATAGTGAATCCCAGGAAAGTTAAGTAATTTTCCCATGATCACAGAGCCAAAATTCAAATGCAGGGTTTCTATCTGGATTCCACACAGTTGTGTTCTTTCTACAATTTCATGCTGTGATTTGTACAATTCCCCATGTCATATGGATGCTCAACAAATAGTCAATGACATCTACTCCCTGGCTCCCAACCAACAGTAGAACACAGTGAAACTGTGCTCTATGCACCCTGAAGCACCATAATATAAAGAAAATATAAAGAGAATTGCAAAGTGTGTGCCAGGTGCTTAGTATTCATCATTTAGCATCCGCAGCAGGCGACAACTTTGAAGCGATTCTATTTTCAGATGCCGCTAAATAAATTCATCTCTTTTCTCTGGTATGACAATAATAGTAATAAATTCTCCTGACTTTTCAAGATGAAATTCTATCTCCTTGGGATCCTCAGAAGAAGAAAATACTGAGCAAAATTGGACAAAACAAAACAGCAGTAGGAATTAGGGGAGACTTTTCTACTTCACATGGCAAAGATGATGAAGTGAATCCATGAATTTCTGAGATGGAGTTAATGACAATTAACTATAATAAAGGTCTCCTAGAGGCTTAATTCTAAAGATACTTTTGCCCTGCGGTTTACCCTATCCCATTTAATTTTATCTGAAGAGCAATCTCAGCTTAATCAGGGCAGGGCAGGCCTGCTAAGAAATATTGTGTGGTAGAAAGTACTGTGGACAGAAGGTTCTAAACCAAATTTTATCTCTAATGATGTCAGGTAAATCATTTCTCTTCTCCTTAATGGGAAAATGTGCAAGGCTAATGTCTTCTCAACTGGAAAAGGATATCTGACAGCTTTTATTGGTTTTCTAATCCCTCATGTGAACACCGTCCCTACAACATCCACACCAAATATCAATCTACCAAGGAGAACAATGAGAAAAAATGGAAAGGAGAGTCTTTCGAGATATTATAGGCAGAAAACCTACCTCTTTGGAGGGCACTTCTTTGCCTCAGAAAGATTTTCTTCTGTTAGTGTTCATTTAAAGTAAAACAAATGTTTCACACAGTGTTATTGTTGTTTGTGTTATTACTGTTAAAAGAGGTTGATTTGCTTAGCCATGGATTGTATACCAATATTCTCTGTGATAGAATATCTAAAATTTCTTTCTAAATTCTTGTTTTGCAAACAACAATGAAATAATGTTTAATTAAGAGAAATAAAAGTTATTTCTAAAAAGCTATCCTGTTGAAGCCAATTCTAAAAGTTGTTCCTTATAAGGGAATTATTATGGCAAGTCATGATTTGCATGTAGAAAACAGGATTTTTTTGGAGGGGACCCAAAAATCCCTGAAATTTGTTTATAAAAAATTGTATATTTAATCTTACGTGTTTAAAGTTCAGTCACCTTTAAAATACTCCTCATTTGATGCAATACACTTATAAAAATGCTTTTTCCACTGCTCAAAACAGTTTTGAATATGCCAATTTTGATACCTTTTAGTGCTTCTGCTGTTTTTTTTGTTTCACTTCTTCCATATCAGCAAAATGTTTCCCCTTGAGGACTTTTTTCATTTGGGGAAACAAAAAAAAAAAGGTCACTTGGGGTGAGATTGGGTGAATAGGGAGGGTGGGGCATGGAGGTCATGCTGTTTTTGGTCAAAATCTGCTGGACACTCAGCACAGTGTGGACTGGTGTGCTTGTAAATCACCCATCATGAAATAGGCAAATGTGTAGAAAGAGTCTTAAAACCAAAATTCACTGAAGCTGAAAGCAGCCTCTCACAACAATGCCAGCTAGTACACTGATACAGATGGGTTCCTAGAACTCTCCCCTAATGGGCAAAGCCTATACTACAAAGGGCCTGCCCTCCAGAACATAATTCCAGGGTTTTTTCTGTCCTCCTCCCATATGCATAACCCATAGATGAAGACAACAGTGCAGTGATAGCAAGAGGGAAGGGGAGGTAAATGGGAACATCTGTAATAATGTAAATAATAAAAAAAATAAAGTTAAAAAAAGGTACTGATCAGAAAGGAGAGGGGAAATTTGAACAGATTTTTTCCTCAAAGTAAGAGGGAAAGAAAGGACAGCAACCTGGTAGCGTAGTCCTGGCAAGTACAAGGCCTGATGGTGCTCTGAGGTTCTCAATCACTCTGATTTCTTCTGCCCACATAAAGGAGAGACATGAAGGTGAAATGTGCAGGGAACGCGTTTGGGAACATGCTGTGTAATAATTAATTGGGCCAAAGTATACTAGTTGGCAACTTTGAAATTCTAAAAAGGCTTCTGGTACTCAACTGCTATAAGATCCTAGCACTGAAGTTCCAACAATCCCTCATGTAAATTAAACTGAAGAAAGGACTTTGGAGAGAGTCTAAATCTAAGCAATGTCTGGGGGAAATTTCAGGGTACATTAATGTAACTACGGTTAAGAATTAATGAGAATAGTACCATAATGTAGCTACATGTTTAGTTCCTTCAAAGCTCACTCTGAAAAATGATCTACTTATTTGCTTTATGTTTAGTTATTGTAAGACCTATAGATAGAGATAAGACATAGATGTATGTACTGTAAAGGAAAGCTACAACAAATAATAGCTGTAATTGGATCTCAGGCAACACATGATTGTTGTTCAAATGTTCTCAACTGGGGTATGTACTAACTACCTACTGCCAGAATATCTGAATTGCACAATCAGGTTTAGAGGGATGGATATCTTTTTTAATATTCAAATCCTCAAGCTTTAGGTTACAATAGAAATGTTACATTCACAATTTGAATCTAGTCTCTCAATCTAAAATGTAAAGATCAATTGAACTGATAGAAAGATTGCACTTGTAGGCTATTAGAATTCAAAATGATTGAAAGTGAGGAACTTGATTTCTGCTTATCTTGTTTCCCCCAATACAGACTAGAATGATGCGGTGCTCATGGTAGATATCAATTATATAAAGAGTAAGTGATTGGGTGCATTGGAGGGGAATATAAGATTTTCTGCTTGGCTGCATGGTTTAAACCTGTTTTCTCTTTAGAACCTGTTCTCTTTCCATGAAAACTATTAAATGAACATTAAGAGGAGAAAAGGAATTTGCAATTGAGATAGAAGAGACCAAGTATGGATAATGCTTGGCAAATGAAGCAAGGATGTCGATTTTAGAATCTGTTCAGACTTTCATAGATAATGCATCAAACTGGAGGGTAATCTTTGGCTCTTGGGTCCAGTATACTGGGCATATTTCACTGTCACCTCAAACTCAGCTTACCAAGTCATCATAATTTTCCTCCACCATACAAAAACTCATTTTCCCTTAGATGTCTTCTTCTGTGTTATGTACTCCATTCTCCTAGGCATAAAACCATAATGACCAAGTAATTTTTTAATTTTTAAAAAATGTTTCAGTTACAGTTGACATTCAATATTATATTAGTTTCAGGGGTACAGCATAATGGTTAGATAATCATATAATTTACAAAGTGATCTCCTGATATTTCCAGGACCCATCTGACACCATACATAATTATGGTGATATTATTGGCTATATTCCCTATGCTGCACTTTCCAGCCCTGTGGCTATTTTGTAAATACCAATTTGTAGCTCTTAATCCCTTCATCTTTTTCATTCAGTCCCCAATCCCTCTACACTCTGGAAACCAATAGCTTTTTCT
Source organism: Mormoops blainvillei (assembly GCA_004026545.1). NCBI lineage: Eukaryota > Metazoa > Chordata > Mammalia > Chiroptera > Mormoopidae > Mormoops > Mormoops blainvillei. Next base: position 3,251 of record PVJD01019345.1, on the reverse strand, counting down.
CTTTACCTATGAGTCTGTTTCTGTTTTGTTTATTTATTTTTTCTTTAGATTCCACACATAAGTGAAATCATATGACATTTGCCTTTTTATTTTTTAAAAGATCTTTTTACTTTTTATTTATCTATTTTTTGAAAGGGGAAGGGAGGGAGAAAGAGAGGGAGAGAAATATCAATGTGTGGTTGCCTCTCACACTCCCCCTATTGAGGACCTGGCCTGCAACCCAGGCATGTGCCCTGACTGGGAATCAAATTGGTTCATAGGCTGGTGCTCAATTCACTGAGCCACACAAACCAGAGCTAATATTTGCCTTTTTCTGTCTGGTTTATTTCACTTAGCATAGTAACCTCTAGGGGTTATCAGGTAATTTATAATCTAAATCTGGACACTTGAGAATAAAAAGGAGAGCTCTTAAAGATTAGGACAAGATGACCAGTTTAATCCAGAAGACACAGTTTGAATACAAATGACTCTTCCTTATCCTTTATCCAGTTAGCAAACCATGTCACTATTTCCTTCCACATTTTTTAGACCTATGCTTTCTGACTCCAGTCCAATCCAACCCCAATTATTGTGCCAGTCTGACATTCCTTAAAGCACCTTTTCAGAATGGTATTTTTTCTGTTAAAGATCAAACACATTTACTTCCAGGAACATCAAGTCTAAATGCCTCTACATAGTTTTCTGTTTTTCCTTTTCTAAAAAAATTGAGGTATATTTGACATAACTTTATGTAAGTTTCAAGTATACAACATGACTCAGTATTTGTATATATTGTGAAAAGATCATCATGAGAAGTCTAGTTACCATCTGCCACTATATATAGTTAGATAATATTTTCTCTTGTCATGAGAACTTATAAGATCTATTCTCTTAGCAACTTTCAATTATGCAAAAGGCTATTATTATTAAATATAGTCACCATGCTGTACATTGCACCCCATGACTTATTTTATAACTGAAAATCTGTCTGTACATTTTGACCCTATTCACCCCCTAAACCTCGCAACCAGAAATCTGTTCTTTGTACCTATGAGCTTATTTTTTGGTTTAGTTTTTACTCTTAGATTCCACATATAAGTATGAGCATATGGCATTTGTCTTTGTCTGCCTTATTTCATGTAGCATAATGCCTTCAAGGTCCACCCATGCTGTTACAAGAGATTTCATTCCTTTTATGTATAAATAATATTCCATTATATATATATTTTTTTCTTTATCCATTGATGGCCATTTAGATTGTTTCCATATATTGGCTATTGTAATGCTTCAATAAAAACAAGGGTGCACATATCTTTTCAAGTTAGTGTTTTCATTTTCTGCTGGGTAGTATGATAGATCTGTTTTTAATTTGGGGGGTCAATCTGCATATTTGATTTCCATAGGGGCTGCACCAATTTAGATTCCCACCAACTGCGCACAAGCATTTCTTCTTTTCCACATTCTCACCAACACTTGTTATTTCTTGTCTTTTTTTATAATAACCATGCTAACAGGTGTAAAATGGTATTTCACTGTGGTTTAGATTTGTGTTTTCCTGATGATTAGAAATGTTGAGCATCTTTTCATTATGTCTATTGGTTATCATATGTCATCTTTGAAAAAGTATTAACTCAGAGGCTCTGCTCATTTTTACATTGGATTGTTTTTTGCTATTCAGTCATATGAGCTTTTTTATATATTTTCAGTATTAGCACATGATCAGATGTATGATTTGCATATATTTTTCACATTCAGTAGGTTGCCTTCTAATTTTGTTGATAGTTGTACAGTTTTCAATAGCCCTCATAATTTGGTTCCTTTCTATTCCCATAATCATGTTGTCTGCCACACTACACATGGGTACCTGCCATGTTAGTTCGTAAGGAGCTTTACAGTACCTAAATGTGCTAGACTCTTTCTCATTTCTGTGTTTTTACTTATAGTAATCATCTCACTCTAAACCTACTTCTTCTCACAGTGCCAGTTCCCCATGAATTCTTTGTCCTTTGTCCTAACAGAAAAGTAAAATAGGTTTCATCTCTAAAATAGGTACACTAGCTCTAAATAGTTAGTTATGATTGACTGCAAGTCTATGTTGAAAAGGGACCTAAATCAGAGTTAAGGCTTAATGGGAACAAATAAAGTGATAGTGTACTGATGTCTAGTGAGGGGCATGAGAGAGTGGAGTGAAGACATAGAAACTACATATAAATGTCCCTGTTCTAGAGTTTTCTACTATATCATATGGATTGGTCTTATTTCTCTTATTAAATTATATGTTTCTATAGCACCTAGCACTATTTTGGGACATGATGAAAGCTCACTAAGTACTTTTTAATGAAAGGTTCCCAGAATAAGTGACTGCAACTTCAATTTCACATCTCATTCGTGGCATATTTGGCGGGGGGGGGGGAATGTAACGATGTTGTTGAAAACATATACTTCAGAATCAGGGAGTTCTGGGTTCTAATTCTGGCTAGACCCCTTAGTATCTATGTTCCCTGAACAAGTGGCTCAACCTTCTATGTGCCTTAGTTTCTTCATCTATAATATGGGAAAAATATCCATACCCTCTTCACACTATATGTGTATATGTGTTTACTTTTTAAAAGATAAAATTAATATTATCCTTAGCACAGAACTTGGCACATAGCAGTTGCTGAACAAATTAGAGTTACTATTATCTCGGTACATGTGTTTGAACCATTGTCCATTTCTACTTTGATGGTAAGTATAGCTTTATATTCTCTGTCTACCAGGACTCTTGAACCTCATGCTGTTCTCTGCCACCCCCGAAGGAAAAGTAGAACTAAACCCCATTCACACTGAAGGGTGAGGGGCTTAATATGTTGATTATCCCAGAGGTGATAGTACTTTGAAGAGTAGAAGGCAGACAAAGGGAAGTGCTTTTACCAAAAAAATGAATCCTTGGTATTGACATGTTAAGAACTGATGTATTTACAGTGGCTTAACAAATGAGAAAAAAAGACCCTCACATATACTGCCTCTAAGAGACTCACTTCAAATTGAAACACACACACAGACAAATGTAAAGGGATGGAGAATATTTCATAAAAATGGAACAACAACAACAAAAAACTTGGGTACCAATACTCATACCAGACAAAATAGACTTTAAAACAAAACTGGAGAGTATCATGCTAAGTGAAATAAGCCAGGTGGTGAAAGACAGATACCATATGATCTCACCTATAAGTGGAACCTAATCAACAAAATAAACAAGCAAGGAAAATATAACCAGCAACACTGAA
>PVJD01019344.1:0-11950 GCA_004026545.1 Mormoops blainvillei | reverse complement strand
TTGCTAGAGTGGAGTCACGTGAATTCTTTGTGTATTTTGAAGATCAAACCCTTGTCCGAGGTATCACTGGCAAGTATATTTTGCCATACAGTTGCTTCCTTTTCATTTTGCTGTTGTTTTTTTTAGTTGTGCAGAAGCTTTTTAATTAGATGTAGTCCCAGTTGTTTATTCTTTCCTTTATATCCCTTTCTCTAGGGGACATACTGGTGCAAATATTGCTACGTGGAATATCTGAGATTTTCCTGCCTATGTTCTGCTCTAGGACTTTTATGGAGTCACAGCTTAAATTTAATTCTTTTATTCATCTTGAGTTTATTTCTGTGTGTGGTGTAAATTGGTGGTCGAATTTCATTTTTTTCCATGTAGCTGTCCAGATGTCCCAACACCATTTGTTGAAGAGGTTATTTTTACTCCATTTTATGCTTCTGCCCCTTCGTTGAATATTAATTGACCATAGAGACAAGGGCTTATTTCTTAGGGGGAAACTTTGCATCCAACATTACCCTGCAGAACCTCAACTGTTGTATGTGGGAGTAAGGCCAGTCCTTTCCACATCTCTACCCTTCTTACCAGTCTTGATGTGGCTACTTCTGTAAATTCTCTTATGAGGCTCCTCTCCATCTATTCTTCAGTTGGTTATTAAGGTTAACTGTTGTATATTTTAATTGTAATTCCATTTTAGTCATGGGTAGATATGAATGTATCTTCCACCTCATTTGGTGCCATTGTGGATCTCATCCTGATCATTTCTTTCAGCTTATGATGACTAGAAGATTACCAGTAATAGTTTCCCTTATAAGCTTCCAATCAGTTCTGTATTGTTTTATTGTATTGTAAAATGAAATACAGATAAGTTCCTAGAAATGAAATAAATGAAATATTAAAACAGAAAGTATAGGCATGAATTATTTTTATTAGATTTAACTGACATTTCAGTAAATATAAGGAAAAGAAATTGAAGATTAGAGAATGAGAACTCTATAAAGATTTATAATTGTATATTTAGGGAACTAGTATAAACCATCACTTTTACACATTTCACTTTTAGGAATTATAATTCACAATGCTACTCACAAAATGTAATAAATTTCAAACTCTTTGTAATGTATAGTAAAAATATTTATGGTGATATTAGTGTCACAAAAGTAGGTTAATAGGAATGAAGAAGCAATTGTAAAGCATTCAACTTTTGTCTAATAAAACAAGTCGTAATTTTCTTAAGAGCATTCTTAAGAGTGTTTTACAGCTTGTCCTATAAAGCTATAATTAAATTTAAATTACCTTGCAAAGAAAAATTGAATTTTGATTCTATACTTTTTCTATACATGAAATGTTTTGGATGTAAAGATGTTTTAAAATTTGATCAGATTTGTTAAAGACACTTCACAGGCATGAAAACTGCTCATCAATTTTATCATTAAATTTTAGGACATATTATAACAACCACTTTCAAAATGTTTCGTATTTCATATTGTCTTTTTTTCAAACAGTAAAGCAGTTATTTTCATGCTGTTTTCAAAATTTTCATTGCTTCTTTTGAGATAAAATTGTAATCACAAATTGCCCTTTCTTTTTAAGTCACCCAAGTATTATATAGCAATGGCTTAGTCTTTCAGTTGGTGATACTAGTGGTGACCTAAACGTTACATTCCATCTGAGAATGGTATTTCCCAATTTTGTCCTTAAATGTCTTTGCAGCTCAAAACACCTGCAAATTTTGATAATGTCAACATTGCTAATTCTGCTTTAGTTTCTTTATTTCCTTCATTTTCTGTAGATGACTAAACAAGTCCTTCCTATTTTTCATTTATTAACCCTTTTTCACGGACTTCAATATGTTTTCCCACTTTTTCATCAAGTGTGTCCGAAAATTTTCAACCAACTTATTTTGCTGTGTGAATGATTTTTCTAACTACACCGTTGGTACCCAGTAAGTCTTTAAAATCATTCACAACTTTCATTTCAGATAAGGGAGAAACTATTAATTGAAACATGTTTCAGTTAAATTTTGGTTATAATTAATTTGTTACAGCTTTGAGTGCTGCGGAATCAGTGATAATGAATGATTTTTGATGTTTTAAGCCTTGCTGCCAACTTTGCAGTTTAACAGCTGTAGGTTTTATTGGACATTGAGTCCATTTTTGTTATGTTTGAAGACTTGCTTTGGATGGTATCCTTACTCCTTAACAACTTCAGTTCTGGTGGAAATGTGGCAGTAGTTTTTTCATCAGCAAATACAACTTCTACAGTAATTTTTTTTTTTAATTTTTCAGTTCAAACCTGTTTCTGAATCTGTGTAACCTTCCCTTGTAGTAAATGGACTAGTGTCTTTTGTTTTAGGGTCTCTTGCTGAAGTCATTGTATAGCCTCAGTATTTTCTGGCAAAACATATTGCTTGCAGTTATAACATGTTTTCTGTTCATGCGTTCTACCCTCATATTGTCTTTACAGTCTTAATTAAACACTTATCATACATTATGTACATCACTTAGCAGTCTGGGTGTGAAGGCAAAATTAGCACAATTTCTTTTCTTTTTGTCTGCTCAATTTCATGGAGAGAAGATTCATTGTGACCATATATTTAGCAACCCCTGTGTACTTTTTTTCTTTCCTCAGTCAAAAACATTTACCTTTCCACTTAAAGGAAACTATTTATAGCTTCTCTTTGGCATATTAAATTGCCAACATCACTACTCTTGCACTCTGCTGTGATTATTAAGTTAAATAAGGCTTATTTGAACACAAGCATTGCGGTATCATGACACTCTCTCTGATAACTCAGACATAACTATTAATAGGGAGGAAGCCTCTACAGAATGAAGACAGTGGTCAGAGGGATGATTCATGTAGTAGTCCTACTAGTATAGAGCAGGATGGTACTAGATTTTGTCATGCTTCTCAGAAGAGCAGGTAACTCAAAGTTTATGAATTGGTCATTTTTTAAATTTCTCATTGAGTACTTTTAGAGGTAGTTAAGTGTGGGTAACTGAAACTACAGAACGTGAAACCATGGATAATGGGGGACTGCTGTGTAATGAATAGAACACATGTCTAATTTAAGCATTTATATAACAAGTTTTTGTTAAGTTGAGCACTTAAATATTTAAACCATTTCCTACCTAATAAAAATGCACACAGGATAACTAGATAAAGTTACTTTTTCTCTACAAACTGTGTCTTTAACTATCTCATGGAAATAACTCGATAACACTTAAGTTTCCAAAATAAATTTTGAAGAATAGTAATGTTACTATGTTGGCTACCATGTTTTAGTTGTATGACATAATTTCTTTTTTCCTTTAGAAATCACTAATTTATTTAATTCAGTTTATTGACGTGACATTGGTTTACAATACCATACAGGTTTCTAGTGTACAACTCAACATATCATCTGCACATTGCATCGTGTGCCCATCACCAGAAACAAAGCCTCTTTCCGTTCCCAGTTCCCCCCCTTTGCCCACCTTCATCTGCTTACCATTCCACTTTCTCTGTAGCTATCTCCACACGTGTGTATGTGTGTGTGTGTGTGTGTGTGTACATAATTTACCATATATATAATGAGTACATTTGACCATAACTGTGTAGGTTTATTTCTGGGCGCTCTATTCTGTTCCATTAATTTATATGCCTTTTCTTGTGACAATACTATGCTTTTTTGATTACTGTGACATTAAAGTATAGTTTGATATTACATAGTGTGATAGTTCCAACTTTGTTCTCCTTTCTTAAGATTTCTGAGGTGATTCAAGGTCTTGTTGCTTCCACATAATTTTTTTGAATATTTCTTCTGTATCTGTGAAATATGCCATTTGTATTTTCATAGGAATTGCATTAAATGTATAGATTATTTTACATAGTTATAGGCACTTTAATGATAATTTTTCCTATCCATGAACACAGTATATGCTTCTACTTACTTATCTTCCTCACTTTCTTTAGTATCTTAAAAGTATCCAGGTACAGGTCTTTTACAACCTTGCTTAAATTTATTCCTGTGTTCCTTATTTTTATTTTGTTGCAATAGTAAGTGGGATTGTTTTCTTAGTGTATCTTCCTGATAGTTCATTATTGCTGTATAAAAATGCCATCAATTTCTGAGTTTTGATTTTGTATCATGAATTTTGCCAAATTCATTTATTAGGACCAGTAGTTTTTGGCAGAGTAGTTAGGGTTTTCTGTATACAATATCATGTCATTTTTTAATTCCTTCTTTCTAATTTGGGTGGCTTTTATTTATTCTTCTTGTCTGATTGCTGTGGCTAGGACTTCCAGTACTATGTTGAATAAGAGCAGTAAAAGCAGATACCTTTGTCTTGCTCCTAATCCTAAGGGAAATGCCTTTAGTTTTTGCCCTTTGAGTATGAGGTTGGTTCTGTGTTTATCATAAATGTCTTTTATTATATCAAGGTATCATCCCTGTATTCCCAGTTTTGTCAGAGTTTTTATCATAAATGGGTACTGGATTTTATCAAATGCTTTTTCTGCATCCATTGATATGATAACAAGGTTTTTATCTTTCATCTTATTTATGTGAAGTATCATGTTTATTTATTTGCAACTATCATACCAAACTTACATTCCCAGAATAAATCCCCGTTGATCATGGTGTGTGATCTTTTTAATTGGATCTGTTTTTAATTGGTAGTACTGGATCTGGTTTGCTAATACTGTGTTGAGGGTTTTAACTCTATGTTTATTTGGGATATTGGCTTTCTTTTTCCCCCTCTTTCTTCTCAAGGCTTTTATTTGGTTTTGATATTAGGATAGTGCTGGCCTTTTAAAGGGAGCTTAGGGGTGTTCCTTCCTCTTGAAATTTTTGGAATAGTTTGAGAGGAATAAGTGTTCTTTTGAATGTTTGGTAAAATGTACCTGTGAAACTGTTTGGTCCAGGACTTTCATTGGGAGTTTTTAAAAATTATTATTACTATTACTGTTTCCATTTCATTACTTGTAATTGGTTTAACTCAGGTTTCCTGATCTTCATGCTTAAGTTTTGGAATATTTGTGTATTTCCAGGAATGTACACATTTAACCCAGCCTGTCTTTTTTGTTGCCATAATATTTTCTTACACTCCTTTGTGTCTTTGCTGTATCAGTTGTTACGTATGCTCCTTCATTTCTGATTTTATTTATTTGAGTCCTCTCTCTCTTCATGATTAGTATGGTTTATCAGTCTTTTATCTTTTCAGAGAACTTACTCTTGAATGCATTGATCTTTTATTTATTTATTTATTTTAGTATCTATGTCATTTATTTCTACTCTCACCTTTGTTATTTACCTTCCATTAGTGATTCTGGGATTTGTTTGTTGCTCTTCCTCTAGTCCTTTTAGATATAGGGTTAGATTTTTTTATTTGAGATATTCCTTGCTTCTTGAGGTAGGCCTATAATTATGTTCACTTAATGCTCACTTACTGCTGTGAACCTTCACGACCGTTTTTACTGTGTCCCATGGACTTTGGGTTGTTGTGTGTTTCATTCATTTCTTTCTGGGTAATTTTTAATTTTTCTCCTTGATGTCATTGTTGACCCATTCATTGTTGAATAATTTGCAATTTAGACTTTATGTGCTGAATGTCTTTCAGTTTCTTTTTAATTGTAATTGATTTCAAGTCTGATACCATTGTGAACAGAGAAGATGTTTGAATGATTTTAATCTTCTTTAATTTATCAAGATTTATTTTGTGTCCTACCATGTGCTCTGTCTTTGAGAATTTTTCTATGTACACTTGAGAAGAATGTGTATTCTCCTTTGGGATGAACTATTTTGCAATTATAAATTAAATCTAACTGGTCCAGTGTGCATTTAAGATTAGTTTCCTTGGTAAGTTTTTTTGTCTGCAAGATCTGCCTATTGATGACAGTGGGATGTTATAATCCTGTAGTATGATTGTATTGCTGTCAGTTTCTTTCTTAAAGTCCACAAGTATTTTCCTTATGTATTTAGGTGCTCCTGTGTTAGATACCTATATATTTAAAGGGGTTATATCCTCTTACTGGATTGATCCCATCTGTGTTATGTAGTGACCTTCTTTGTCTCTTGTTATGGCCTTTGTTTTAAAGTCTCTTTTGTCAGATATAAATATTGCTACTACAGCTCTTGTTTGTGTCCATTTTATGGAATATTATTTTCTACCCCTTCAGTATCAGTCTGGTTATATCTTTTGTTCTGAGGTGGGTGTCTTGTAGACAGCATGTATATGGGTCACTTTTTCTTATCCATACAGCTACCCTTGACCTTTTGATTGCAGAATATATTTTATTTACATTTATGGTCATTATTGATAGGTACTTAATTATTACTACTTTATTCTCTATACCTATGGACCTCTCTGTTTCTTTTGTTTCTTATTTTTATTTTTATTTTTTGTATTTTTTCCATTACCATTAGTCCCCTTATGCACCCCCCTGCACCCCACAATCACTCCACTGTTGTCAGTGCCCATGAGTCTTTTTCTGTTTTCATTCAGCCCCTCCTCCCCCTAACCTTTTTCTTAATACAGACCCTTTAACAGTTTTTGCAATACTGATTTTGTGGTAATGAACTCCTTCACCTTTTTCTTGTCTGGAAGTTGTTTATTACACCTTCAGTGTTAAATAAAAGCCTTGCTGGATAGAGTAATCTTGGGTTTTATGTCCTTGATTTTATAATTTATATACTTCATGTCAATCCCTCTAACTGGGACTGTTTCTGTTGAGAAATCTGCTGACAGCATTTTGGGACCTCTTTTGCAGGTGACTCTCTCTTCCTTTCTCTTTGAATGATTTTCTTTTTATCTTTATCCTTTATTGGATGTGTCTTTTTTATTGTGATGTGTCTTGGTGTGGATCTCTTTTGGTTTACCTTTACTAGGTACTCTGCTTCCTGAACATGTGTGACTTCTCTTCACCACTTTAGGGTAGGTTTCTGCCACTATTTATTCAAACACATTATTTACTCTCTTCTCCTTCTGGTATCTGTAGGATGAAGATGTTGTTATGCTTGATGTTGTCCCAGAGGTCTCCTATAACTTATTTTTTTTAAGTTTCCTTTTCCTTTCGATGTCTTCCTTTGGTGCGCACTGTTATTTTGTTTTGTGAAGTACTGATTTGATCCTCTGCTTCATCTAACCAGCTGTTGATTCCTTCTCATGTATTCATTTCAGATATTGTATAATTCATTTCTGACTTGGTCTCTTTTATGGTTCTCTGTTTTTTAACGCTTACTATCTCTTTGTTTAAATTATGAGATCATCCTTAAGATCTATGAGCATCCTTATAACCACTGTTTTAAACTTTCTGTCTGATATTTTGATTGTTTCCTTTTAATTTTTTTCTGGAGAGGTTTCTTGTTCTTTTGTTTGGGGCATATTTCTTTGTCTTTCCATTTTTTGCATATGCATCAAGTAGATTTGCCATGACTCCCATACTCTTATTATGGCTTTATGATGAAGTGTGTTTTGAGGCTTCATGGCACAGTGTTCCAGATCACCTGAAGTAGACTGTAAGGTTAAACATTGATCATCATCAATTATGGGTCACTGTGCAGGGATTGCCCCTAAGATGGAGTTGATCCTGTCAGGGTCTGGAGCCTGAAGGAATATCCCTTTGGCAGTGCTGCTTGGGTGGTTAAATTGATTACAGCTCTGATGTGGTCTGAAGCCCAGCCCGTCATTGGATGTGCCGGTATTTGATCCAATTGTGTGGGGTCCTTGTTCAGGTCGATGTTAAATGTGTGCATAACTACCCTTGGGTTTTCTGTCTGAATTTAGCACATTGTTTACTCTTTGTTACTGTATCTACTAGACCTGTGTGTGCATAGAAGGCACCAGTATGTGTATTGTACAAGGGTTTGCTTCCTCCGCCTTAGAGCTTGGGGTAGATACGTATAAGCATTGCAGATCCCTGAGGCCTTTCTCCATCTGTCAGCCACTGCACCTCCTCCTTAGGTAACCTTGTCTTCCCCCAGAACCTTCCAAAGAATGACAGTAAGCTTGGTCCAGGATGGCTGTTACCTGCAGACCCCTCCATGGGTCATGAGCTCATTAGGGCACAGTGGGCAATGTGATCAGGTCTGGGAAGATTGCAGGGGGACTGCTATCAAGTCCCTTACTTAGGGGCTGTGTAGTCCAGTACTCAATAAGCTGGAAGTCGCACCTGCTCCATAGTAGCTTCTTCAGGAGCAGCATACCCCCTGTTCAGGTTGGGTACAGCAAGGTCATCAGACCGGGGCCACTTGGGCTCAGGGGGACAGATCAAAAGAGTCTCCAGTAGGGGGTGGTATCACCTGAGCACATAGGAATCCTTGACAACAGCCTCAGAGAGACACATGCTCCAGATGTTCCTGCTCTGAGCAGCCCACCTCTCCACCTTGTAACTGAGCTCAGCAGATTGGTGCCTCTGGGACTTGGGAGGGCTGATCCAGTCTCCTGCAGGAAGTGGTGCTGACAAACCACTATGAAGGTTGTGATCTTTACTTCTTTTACTGGCATGTGGCAGCGTGTGCCCACAGGGGAGATTAGGAGTAGCTTCCTTATGATACAGCGGCACAATATAGCGCCTGCCTAATTCACAGACAGAAGCCATTTCCAGAAACAGTGCTCCAAAACTCAAAGGTCTCTGCAGTACTCCAGTTGCCCTTTGGAACTGGACTCTGCAGGGCACAGTTACGGAGTGATACAGCAGGTAAAGGGGATACCACCTGTGTGGTTGAGGTACGGAATAATGAGCCCTTTCCAAAGGCACACAGTTTAATCACTGCCTGAGCCTCCCTTAGAAATTTTCCAAAGGTCATCCCAAAGTTCCTTCATGGGTGTTGGCAGCAGTTCCCTCCACAGAATCCAAGCACAACAGAGTGGTGCTGCCAGTAGTTGGAAGACCGGGAGGTGCATTCCCAAGGTTGGTTTTATAACAATAAGAGCGCTCAGGGTCACTATTCAGACATCCTTCTCTCCCAGGTGGAATGAAAACCCACTGATTTTAATCAACATATGCAATTTTCTTCTTACCTTTGTTGCTCTAGGTTGAGGATCCCTGCATAGTATTGAGAACACATGCTGCTGGGGGTGGGAATTTTGCAGCTGAGGCATCTTTCCTGCTTCTCAGTCGTAGCACTTATGTATGCTGGCTTGCCCTTTCCTTGTGTCCACATGTTTTACCAGTTTTTGTGTCACTTCTGTAATCCCTTGGTTATAATAGTTGGTTATTCAGCATGCTTGCTTTATAATGTAGCTATAAAACCTGGTTTGGAGCTAAGAGCAAGTGAGTTTGTTTTACACAACTCTAAATACAGTGCATTAATATTTTTACCTTTCTCTTACAGCATTTTCGGTTAGCCTTGATTGACTGTAATCCCTGTACTTTGTCCACTGTTGAAAGTAAGTATTTATATATAGTTTTATTGTCTTTTTGAGGAATAGGCTATCCATAATACATTTCAGATCATGACCATGAATACCTTTAGTTGGTTATTTAAAACAAGAACAAGAGGCACAAGACCAACTTAGAGACTTTTGATTTGAGTACTTAAAAATACAAACAAACAGTAAGTGTGGTTTCTTGAGAACTACAGAAATGTGTGGCTTCTCCCAGAACAGTAACACATAGTAGTTGCCTGCTTTGTGCTAGATATCATTTCTAGTTATTGTTGTCTTGTACTGTCTTCTTAAATGAAAAAAATTATTTTTTTTCTTTTAATTTCTTTGAGGATTTGTACTCCAATATGTAGCATACTGTGACTGTTCTTTGGAACTCTTCCTTGTAGTTAAGAAAATGGGAAGACCAGAAATATCTTAAGTAAAATTTAAAAAAAGAACTGAATAGAAAATATAATTTTACTTGTGAATAAATTACAAATGTACAATTCCTTTAAGTAAATAAACATTATTTTTAGAGCTAGCAGGATGGGTATATACAGTTAATATTTTTAAAAAGCCTTGTGTGGTACAAAACTTTCATTCTAAGTTGTCCTTTATTCAGATATTAAAAAACAGTGTTTCTGACCTGGCCAATATGTCATCGATAGACCGAATGGGTGCAGATTGGATTCCTGGTCAGAGGACATATTTACAGTGCAGTTTCAGTCCTCCATTGGGTACTTACAAGACGGCAACCAGTCGATACTTCTCTCTCTCTCTCTCTTTCTCTCTCTGTCTCTCTATCCCCCGTCTACCCTCCCTCCCTTTCCCCCTTCCTCTTCCATTCCTTCCTCCCTTCCTCTTTCTCTACAAACAGTAAAAAAATGTCTTCTGGTGAGGATTTTAAGAAAAATATTTCTGAATAAATTTGAATATCAAAATATTTTTTGGCAATGTCCATTTTATTTAGTGTGATTAAAAAGTTCCATGTAGAGCATTTTGCTAGTTTATGAAATAGAGTTTTACCTTACAAAAAATGATTATGTGACAGTGTGAGGCCATAAATATGGAACAATTAATTTGCACCAAAAAGTTGTTTGATTTTACATTTTATTATATAATAGGGGGCTAATATTTTCTTATTTATTGAATGGAATTTGAAGGGTACCTAGACAGTGTTCTTAAATCTGGGTGTAGAGAAGTTTCTAGAAAGCTGGGAGACTTAGTAATGGGAGTTTTAAAACCATACCACAGGCTCACTGAATCAAATCTTTTAAGAGCTGAGCTTAAGAATTGATAACTTTTGAAAACCTCCTAGAAAGTATGTTGTCTTTATGCTATTTGTTGAGAGAGAAGATGTGGGGAAGAAGGAGGAGAAAAGGAGAGAAAATGACTGATTTTGATACTTAATCATAACTGAGAGTTTCATGATTGCTATGATTATTTTTTCTTGGAAAAAATCCATACACTTATATATTGTGCATATAATTTTCAAAGATTTTTCTGGTTGGAACCTAACCGAAAAAGAAAGGAGATATTTATTTGACAAATAAGAACAATATAATTCAAATCACTAGGATTTTGTTATACTTATTGTGATTTTGTTTTGTTCATTATTTTTATGATCTTTGTTGAATTATTCATGTATTCTGATAATTGAGAACTGAACATCAGGAAGAGTTACTTTTAAAAAGAGCATATTTTGCCTTTATATGAGTCTATAGATATACTTATTTTATAATCTTGTTTTTCAGGTGGTTTGACAGTTTTCTTCTTTAAAAGTCACCTAATTCTAAGGAACGAAAAGAATTTAGTAAAATTATTTACTAAAAATGTTCCATAAACTAAAATATTAGTAAAAAGCATTTTGCTAGGATTTTTCTGGTGAAAATTAACTAGAGTTAACTTCTTCAGCAATGTTATTTACCATATTTTTCTGTGGATAATGCACTCCTGTTGTATAGTACGTACCCACGTTTTTGGCACAAACTTTCAGGAAAAAAAATCTTCCATTTTAATATTTTTAGTTCAGTTTTTATTTTATTTATGTTTAGAAACAAAACTGAGTATCATGTTCCAGGGTATTAATTTGCCTACGATATTATATTGCTTTTTAGAGTTATGCTTTTAACACGTAATCTTAAATAAAAGAATTTAAAACATTTATGTAGATACAGAATTAGTACTACCCATGTATAATGTGCACCCTTATTTCTCCCTCAAAAGTTGGGCTACAGAGTGCACTTATACATGACAAAATACAGTAGTAAAATATAGTAAAATGGAAATTACTATAAAGAAAAATTGTAACTTAAAAAGTCTTTCTTTAACTGTTGCTTTACTATATTTTTAAGATGGCAGTACCGAATCACCTGCGTGAAGCTATATACATTTAGAAGATTATATACTTAACATTACTGATTTGAACTTTGTAAAGTTACTTATTATTTTTAATGCTCTTTATGTGATTTATATTAAATATGTTTTAAATTTTTACCTAATAATTAATGATTGCTTTATCATGCTTATTATCTTTAATTGACTTACATTAATATTTAATTAAAAACAAAATTATACTCGTAAATCAATATTCTGATAACTGAGGTCTAGTT
>PVJD01019343.1:0-11953 GCA_004026545.1 Mormoops blainvillei | reverse complement strand
TGGAGATGGGACTGCTCAAGTCCACGCCATAGGGAGCCACACAGAGAGAAGGACAAAAGAGATGGATTTGGGAGAGGAGTTAAGGAGAAACAGACAGAGACTAAAAGAGACAGACAAAGAAAGCCAGTGACAGAGAAACAGGGAAAGTAAGAGGGAGGAGGGGTTGCAGAGACAAAGAAAGGCATACGTACAGACAGAGAGACAGAGAGGGAAAGGAACACAGAAAGGCAGACAGAGGCCATTTTTTTTTTTTTTTTTTTTAGGGACCAGCCAAGACAAAACTAGAGAGGAGGAAAACTATGGGGCAAATGGGGAAGATAGGGAGGTGTTGTGGAAGTAAAGAATGATCCAGAGAGACAAACAGAATGTGGTTCAGGGCAGAGAATGGCAACAGCGAAGGCTAGATGTAGAAACTGAAGCAGAGACTGAGAGACCCAGATACCAGGATTTGGGGAGACTGCCTACAGAAAGGGGCAGAGATGCGAGTTGATATTTATTGAGAGCCTCCTGTGCCAAGGTGGTTTGCATATATGTTTGCTGATCACAAATATTTATTTTCTTTTTTTGACCCTTATGACAACCTTCTGGATTAGGGACATCACTGTCTTTACTCTAAAGATGGGGAGACTGAGGTGTGACTTGGCCAGGAACTCACTAAGATGGAGCGGTCATGACCCTACCTGGCCCCAAAGCTCCTGCTCCTTCCATACCTAAGACACAGAGGGCAGGGAACAGCCCTTGACACTGGCCAGGCCAGGCCTTGCTTTGGGGCAGGGGGCTGGGGTTTCTGGCCCTGCCTGGCCCCTTCTGACTCTGAGGTTCTTGCTTGGGGCTGGAGGAGAGGGAAAATGCTGGGGATGGTTCTGGCTGGGCTTGGGAGGAGACCACGTTCTTTGGGGAGGGCAGGTCTTGAAGAATCTTTTCTCGATCAGGCCAAGGGGATGGTACGATACCTTCAAAGAGTCCTGAACACCCCCAGGAAAAGGGCCCAAACTCCTTATTCTGGAGGTTAGTGCCCCCAACAGTCCAGATCTTACCTACTCCTAAAGCCAAGCCGTTTCTTATATGAGCATGAGCAGCTGGTGTGACCAACGACCATTCACATTGAATCTTTTGTCTGCTCAGGTCTCCGTCTTCATGCTTCCTAGCACTTGCTGATGGCACAAAACTACTTCCCTCTGGGGGTTTCCTCTTTGAGTTACCTCACAAATCCAGGGTTCTATAAAGGTGTTTTTTTTGTTTTTTTTTTAAGCCAAGTTCACTTGAGAAATCTCTATAGTGCTGTTAATCAAGTAACCAAAAAGAAAGTGTCTGCCTCTTCTGAGGTCTGATTTGTCAGGGACTCTGGAGTGTGAGGTTCCAGGGACATGCTGGGTGAATTGGTCAGTTTTTCATGCATCGTGGAGGTGGCCTTCCACCTGTTGGCTCCTGGGCTCCATCCTGTACTGTACCAGCATGCCCTATGGATGGGGTGGATGGGTAGGATGTCTTCCAGGGAAGCTAAAGGCAAGTAAAGAGGGTAGCAAAGCATTGGGGAATAAGATCAGAAGTCAGGTCTGAAGGGTAAGATGATACCACCCACAACTGTACATTTTTCCCTGAGTACAGAATCTGGGTGTGTACCAACAAGAATGTTTATGGAGTCACTTTCCAAGGGCTGGGAGAGGTAGGGAACTGAGCAGATTTTGAGATAGTCTGGGATAATGCTTTCAGGTGGGAGCTCCGTACACTGGTCATGCCTGATGGATTGAGAGTGCAGCACTTATCTCCAGCTACTGGACTTACATTCTGGGACATTCCTTGGGCAGGACTCCCCTCATCCTTGGAATGACAGCCTGGACTTGATATTCTGCCTCTTGCTCCTCTTCGGGCCACCATTATGAACCAGAGCTCTTCTAGTCCCTGCCTTGGGTCACTGCCCAGGGAGCCGCCTGGCATGTAAGAGGGAGGGTGGTCACATTTGGGTTGGGATAATGACATGAGGTCGTGCAGAGGTTGGATTCCCTGGCCAGGTATTTCCAGCTCTCTGATAAGCTTCCCAGTTCTGTGCCCCTCAGAGAGAAACTCAATGTGGGTGGGGGACTGGCTGCCTTCTGCCCTAAAGGGGGCTCACCCCAAGGAATTTCCACAGGAGAGATGAAGTTTCCATCCAGTTAGCAGCACTCACCCTTGGGTCAATACTGATCTTGGAAAGTGCCACAGAGCATAAGCGGTGGGCAAAAGTAGGTTTATAGCTGTTCATATGGAAAATAACACAATAATTAATGAAAAATAATACAAGAATAAACTGTGTTTTGCATATGCACAGCTGTAAACCTACTTTCTCCCCCACCAACATTTATTTCCCTGGGAGTGAAGAGATTGAGAAAACCTAGCTGTTGTCACAGGCTGTCAGCTGGGCTCCAGGTGCTCACGAAGCCCAGAGCTGCGGCCGCTGGCTTTGCTTCTCCTTGTGAGACTGGAGGGCGATTCCCTTCTTGGCAGGAGGAGCAATGGGGTCAAGGGTTAAGGCTCAAGGAGGGAAGAACTCAGGGCCTTCAAGTAAGAAATGAGATCAGGACTTTGCAGTTTCAGGTGCACAGGATCAATGCTTCCGCTTCCGTCCCCGAGTCCCGTCCTGCGTCAGCCAGGACTGAGGCCACTGTGAAGGCTGACCTGAGGTGAGTGCTTCTAGCCTGGAAGAGTAGCTTCATCTCTCCTTTTAGGGGGGTCCTTGGGTGAGCCCCCATTCAAGAGGCAGAAGGAGACGGCTTTCCCGCACTGGGAGCCTGCACTAGGTGCAGCACGAGGCCCAAAGAGAAAACTGTCATTCCCCCACCTTCGGGTAAGAGACACCAATGGGCATACTTGTCAGCATGGGCTAATTAGCACAACAAACAATTTCCCAAATGTCAGTGGCTTTAATGCAGCAAAAGGATCTTACATCACGGTTCAGTGTGGGCTGCACAGGGCCTCTGCTCCATGTAGCCTTTCAGGGACCATATTCTGTTCACTTAGTGGCCCTGTTCTCCTCTATGTCCTCAGCTCAGATGGGCAACATGAGTGCGAGTATTATGTGGGGGTTGGGAAATGGCACACTGAAGTGTGTCCTCATGCCTCAGGCTGAGGGTTTTTCCGCGGAAGACTCTGCCCAGTTATTGGGGAAGGAAGTCACCCTGGGGACTCCCATCTAGAGCCTATTGGTCAGAACTGGGTCATATCAGCATGCTTATGTGCAGAGGAGGCAATGAGATCAATGTCTGAGCTGAGCACATTGCTACCTGGGTACATTCTGGGCTTGGGATAGGTACGTGTGTGTACATGTGTGAGCTTGTATGTGTGTAGGTAAATATGTGCATGTGTATACATGTGCACATATATTTATAAGCATGTGCATGCATAGGCATGTGTGCATGTATATGTGTGTGTGTGTGCATGTGGGTATACTTATGTGCATGTGTTATATGCAAACATGTATGCATGCATGTAGACACGTGAGTGTATGCCCGTGCATGCACACATGCATATATATGTGCATGTGTATTTGTGGATACATGCATGTCTGTGAGAGTATGTGTATGTATATGCGTGCATGTGTATGCATGTGTGTACTCATGTATGTATATGGGGATGTGAGGCTGGCACCTAGCTGTGTTCACCACACAGCTGCCCCAGACAATACAGGTGTGAAGGTGAAGGGCACTGGGTATTGAGCCAGACACTTGGTTTTGGGTCCTGACCGTGCATGAACCAATGCTCTCTACACTCCTTGATTTGGGAGGTTAAGGGAAGAGAGGCTCTGGGCTGTGGTTGGGCTGAGAGGGGTGATTTGTGTGGCTTACTTCAGCTTTCCTGAGTACCAGAAATCTGAGCAGTGGTTCCCTCTACTCTGAGGCCTCCCCTCCCTCCATTCCTTTGCTAGTGTCTCTTCTTGTGGCACTTGTGTGGTATTTGGACATCATCCTTGGGCTCACCTTATGCCGGATAGGTGATAGTATGTCAGGGTTGCAAACTTACATCTCTCCGGGGCTTGAGATGATCTGTAAATAAACAGTGTGGTGCAGTGGATATCTGTGACAAACTGTAGAGGGCTATGTACTCAGGTCCTGCTGAGGGTGGCTCTGGGAGACAGATATTGCCAGATTTTCAGAAATATCAGAGAAGCTGAAAGTCCAAATGTTTATGGCCACTCTTTTTAATGCTAGCAATGAATCACCTGAAACCTATTCAATGATACTGTGGCCCACACCAGGTGTGTCTGCAGGAGGGTTATTTCCTGAGGAAGGACCCTCTCCCCTGCTGAGAAGTCAAGGCTGGTGACTGCTGAGGTCTGGGTCCCTGTCTGTATGCAGGAGGACCTGGCTGGCATGATGACCCCTTCTGGATGTGCAGGGAAACACAGCTGAATGTTGCAGACCCGCTAATTACCTTGAGAATATTTATTGAGGTTTCCCCACATTGCAATAAGAAATTATTGAAACATATATCACCTACTGAGCTGTTAATCATTGGTAAATATATTTTAAATACAGTAGTCCATTAGTATTTTAATTTAGCCTGTCTCCTGGAGAATATGGGCTGGATCAGACAAATGTCCCAAGCCTCAGAGCCAAGGGAAAAATTTTCTCACCTAGTTAATCTTTATGTTCTTTTCTCAGGGAGGAAATTCTGACTGCACCAGCAAGAGAAATGTTCCCCTGAGTCCAGTATTGATGGTGATGTCCTTGAGGAGCTGGTGGGAGATGCAGGGAAGCTCTGAAAAAGGAGGGGAGTGGGTGGGGGACAGGGGCATGGCTGGGAGCAGGATTGCAAATTGTACAGCTGAAAAAAAACCGGCTGATGTATTGAACCTCACTGATCACTACACACTTTTTCAACATAGAGTCTGTGCACAGACTTGTTTATTTCCCCTCCTGGAAGTTTTCCTCCCTGTCCAGGGGGTTAGTACAGGCTTCATGCCTCACATATGCCTTTCTCTCAGGTGGGGCTGCCTAGAAACAGTCAACACAGTGGTGAACTTGGAGGTTTCTGACTAACCTTTGCCTTGGTGACCACTAGATGGGCTTTGTGGGTCTCTCTCCCCGTGAGCTATCTGTTCATTATCAAACACCAGCCACACACTAGGTACCATTCTAGATGCTGGAGAAATAGCGGTGAACCAGGAAGGGAAGACCCTACTCTCTGGAGCTTACAATCTACGTATGGAGGGTAGACAACAACTATGTCAGCAATCAGTAAGCAGGCGTGTTTCAGAGAGTAATCGGTGCTACGGGAAAACAGAGCGGGGTGACGGGGACAGAGACCACTGGAGTAGGGCGAGGTTGCCTAGGGAAAATCCTGGTTTGGACTCAGAATCTGATAAGTGAGGGAGTGGGAGGAACTGATGATACCTTTGAAGTTTTAAAAATAGAGTAGACTGTGGGCCATTCCCTGAGCTTAGGAATTTGGGGAAAGAGCAGCACTAGGGGGAGGGGTTGAAGACAGACTTGGAACGTGTTGAATAAGAGGTATGTGCTGGGCAGCCAGTCCCGCAGCAGAAAGGCCTGTGATGAAGATGCCCTTCTCCCCCACTGGCTGCAGCAGACACGTGGCAGGCACTGGGCCCTGTCTCCTAGGCGCATCGGATTTCAGCACTTGGGGGTGGACAGTTCCGTATCCTTGGCCAGCATCCCTGTAAAGCATGTGCTGCTCTATCTCTGGTTTGCTGCCTCAGTGGAGGCCCCTCAGCTCGGGGCAGGTGCAGCCAGAAGTGGCCAAAGGGAGCGGACATCGCTGGGGAGACTCGCACTCAGAGGGGACAAGAGGTGGTGGATAAATACCTCAGCCTCCCTGTTCTCTGGTGGGACAGTTTTGAGGATCTCCAGTGGGACAGAGCCCCAGTCGCCTGTAACTGTCACCTGCTCTCCTGTGTACATAACCCTTGGTTTTCCTTCTCGGTCTCGCTAGTCTCTCACTCCTGCTTCCTCAGAAAAGCCTCTCCAACTCCCTGTGCCAGAGTCCTTGTCTCTTGCCCTGCCTTTGGGGGTGAGGCGCCCCCAAATGAGGACAGACGCTTACCAGTGCCGAGGGGAACACTTGAGAATGTTCACCAGGGTGCTGGATCTGGTCAGGGCAGCAGCAGGTTTACCAGAAGAGGACAGACAGAGAAAGAAGAGAGAATTTTCCTAAAAAGACTAATGAACAAGCCACTGACAAGCAAGTACTTAAGAAAAAGCCTCACTAGGGCTTCTCATCTTCCTTCTTTCTATTCCATTGTCCCCTGTGGACTGTGAGGCCACAAGCAGTTTTCAGAGGCATTTCAGAGGCAATGCCTCTGAATGAAAGGCATGTGTGAGGCATGAAGCCTGTACCTGGAATATTTTCCAGGCCTGGCATGGCCTTACCTGGAATATTTTCTCCTCGGACCCCCTTGGTTTGCACATATGACATGGCTTTGAGCATGGTACATGGTCCACCTTGCAAGCTATCCTTGATCAGGACATGCCCCTGAATGACTTTCAGGCAAAGTCACCTCTTCTTCCAGTCAGTTTCCTTCTTAATCAGCTCTCACCACAATGATGCTGTGTAACATCAACCCTGAAACTCAGCAGCTCATGAAAATGGCATTTATTTCTTGCTCACATGTCTGTGGGTTAGTGGGGGCTGCTCTGCCGCATGCGTTCCAGGCTGGAAGGGCAATGGCAAGGGGGACATTTTCTTCTCCAGAAAGAGGTGGGATGCTCTCTGTGGGTGAGCAGAAGGGTGCAATATTTCTTAGGTCTTGACTCTGAATTCAAAAATATCCCTTCTACTCACATCTCATTGGATGAGAAAAGTGCATCTAACCCCCTGATATGAGTGTGCAAGGCAGCACATTCTTCTTATGAGGAATGTGTGTGAATGTGTAAGGGAGTATTTGCTGGATGGGTGTCGCGGCACATTATTTGCAATGTCCTGTGGGGTCGACAGTGTTCTCCCCTCTGTTGTGTGCATGTCAGTTGCTTGTGTGCTTTATTTCCCAGCCACACTATAAATATCTTCAGGCAAGAATCCATGTGCAGCCACTCCCAGTACCTCCCCACCAATCAGCTTGGAAAAGGGACACTGCACATAGTGATATGTGGTCAGATTCTGGGTATCCTTTGAAGGTAGAGCAAATGGGAATATCTGATGAATTGCCTATGTGCTGTGTAAGAGGATGAGGAAGATGATGTTGTTTTTGACCTGAGCAATTGAGAAAATTGAATTGCCCTGTGCAGATACGGGGGAAGTCGTGGGAAGAATTGAGGTTCAGAAAATTGAAGGTCATTAATATCTATTTCATTGCTTCCAGAAGTGTGGGCTGTTCAATATTTATGGGTGTTAGAGGAGATGACACACAGAACCAAGAACAGTTAACACTGAATCAAAGAGTTGGAGAGCAATTTATCTTTCAATTCTTTACCGACTCTTTTGATTAGTTAAAAAACAGTTTCAGTTTGGTGCTAGTGTATCTTTAAACACTTGCTGATCTCCATTTTTAGAAAAGAGAAATTATGCCACAGGTTTAGAGATTTGGGTCATTTACAACATCCAGCTCGATTTAATATCTGCACTTTCTTTTTATTGTATTTCTTTTCCTGGATAACTTCTCATTTATAGTCCAGATACACATTTCCTTTAAAAATGAATATACTTATGTTAAAAAGGAGAATCAATTTACCAAGAAATGCTTAAGTGAGTTTATTCATGCATTTGTTTAGGAAGTATTTACTGAGTGTGGAGCATTTACTGGACACTGTTGTGGGTGCTGGGGATACAGCAGTTAACAAAAATAGACAGATGTCCAGGCCTTGATGGAGCCGGCTGTCTAGTCGGAGAGGCAGATAGCAAAGCATATAGGTAAAATAGAAAGTATTAGAGGTAATGATAAGTCCTAAGGGACAAGCAAGGCAGAAAAGAGGGATTGGAAGTAGGGTGGGGTGGGCAGGGAATGCCTCTTGGTGAACGTGGCGTCTGCAGAAGATCCAAGGTTGCTAACCACACTGGTGTCTGAGGAAGAGTGTTCCTGCCGAGGGGACAGCAAGGACAAAATCTGTGAGGCCAGAGCATGCCTGGCATGGTCAGGGAAGAACCTGGAGTCCAGGGTATTTTGGAGTGGAGCAAGCAAGGGGGAGAGTAGCAGGAGATAAAATTGGAGAGCTAGAGAATGGGCAGGATCATGCAGGGGCCCGGGGAATGCTGGGAGAAATTCAGCTTTGCTCTGAGTGGGATGGGGAGCCATTGAAAGATTTTGGTCAGAGAAGCAACATGATCTGAGCTATTTTTAAAAGTGTGCCTGTGGTTGTTATGTTAAGAACAGACTGGGGGAGCAGGGTGGGAAGAGGAAACCTGAGAGGCTGTTGCAGGAATCCAGGTGAGGGGCGATAATGGTTTGGGCTGGGGTGACAGCAAGCTGTGGTCAGGTTCTGGGTGTATTTTGAAGGTAGAGCAAGTGGGATATGCTGACAGATTAGATATATGCCATCCACAAAAATGAGGCAGATGAGGATGTTTTTGGCCTGAGCAATTGAGAAAATTGAATTTCACTATACAGAGCTGAGGAAAGTTGTGAGAGGAATAAGTGGAGGAAGGGGCATCAGGCACTCTACCTGACTTTAAGATGCCTATGAGACATTTGAATGCAGAGGTTAAGTAGGCTCTTGGATAGCTGAGGCTGAAGTTCCTCGGAAAGGTTTTAACTGTGGCTTTAAGCACAGGAGTCACCAGCACAGACACACTAGATGACTGGACACAGACAGTGGAGGGTGTGAAGCTGGACTCTTCTCTCCATGCCTGCCTGTGGCAGCCCTGTGTTTGCAGCTGCTGACTCTGCTGAAGCCTGGGCCCCAGGTGGGATAGGCAAGATGGCACAAGGCTGTTTTCCTAGTGACTCCGGGAAAACACCCCAGTTTCTTGTGGCCCCAGGAGGACAAAGGAAATTCACTTGGAAAAACCATCATTTCAGCATTGTCACTCTGCATATCCAGCTTTACACATTAAGCTTTTCAAATTGATCTGTCCTGTCATTTTGACTTCCTAAACCTTGCCTTTCTCTTACACAGTTCATCTTTCCACTGAGAGGCAGCTGTCTGAAGCCTGGACTGTACATGTCAAAACATCCTGCTGGGGTGTTCTGAGGCTTCTGATGTTGGGCAATTCAGGGCATTCGGTTTCCACATCAGAGGATGGAGATTTTCTTCCTGCCATTGTGTTATCACTGCAGACCGGGTCTTTACTGATTCAGGTCTTGGGGCCAAAAACAGATCCCTAAGATGTGTAATGGTTTTTGCTATAGGACATGAAACTGGCTCAGCCTGAAAACCATGAGGACAATTTAATATAATTATAACTACCGTTAGATGGACACATATTTGCAGGCTCTGTTCTGTAGTGGTTGTTATTGGTCCCTTGCCAAGAACCCGTTCACTGTCTGTGCACCCACCCTCAGGCTGCTGTGGGGATTAGCTACTAAGAGATCACAGCTGCCTTCTTGGCTGAGCCAGAGCCACCTCACTTGCTTAAGTGGAAGTCACCTCACCTGCTAGAATCGGAGCCACCTCACCTGGCCAGATAGGACCTATGTCACCTGGATGAACAGGACCCACCTCACCTGGCCTAATAGGACCCACCTCACCTGGCTGAATAGGAGCCATCAAAACTGCCCCTGCCACATGGCCATCCAGTAGCCAACAACTGACTAACTCAAACCGGCCCCCTTGCCTCAATTTGGGACGAACTCTGTGGTTCAGCTTTTGCTCGAGAGCTCCATTGGGATCAGACTAAAGGCAGTTTTGGACTGAAAACTTATATTTGCTTTTTTTTCCTCCCTCGTCTTATTCTACTACCCTCACTCCCCTTCTCCAGAGAGCTCTCCCCATCTCAGAAGTCCATTTCAGTCTCTGTTTCTGGGGTACTTAGCCTAAGATAAGAGTTGGATATATTCTATATTACCTAATCCTCTCAATAATAAATAATAAACCAGTCAGTGAAAGAAAAATACCATATGATCTCACTTGTAAGCGGAATCTAATGAACAAATAAATTAATGAGCAAAACAGAACCAGAGACATGAAAAGAGGGAACAGTCTGACACCTGCCAGGGGAAATGGGGCGTGGGGGAATAGTGGAAAGAAGGGGAAGGAATTAGTCAGAGAACATGTATAAATGACCCAAGGACATGGAGAACGGTGTGGAGATTGACTATGGGAGCAGGGGGTGGGCTGGGCAGAAAAGGGCAAAGGTGAAAAATTGGAACAACTGTAGTAGAATAAACAAGCATAAATTAAAAAAAGAATAGTACTCCCTGACATAGTACTATCATTTATTCTTTACGGATGTGGATGTGAAGGCTCAGAGAGGTTACTAACTAGCTCAGGGTCACATAGCTGGGTAGATACGAGAGACAGGAGTCAAATCTAGCATTTGCTCCAAAGCTCATCTTAGATTCCTAACAATTATGATATATTGCCTTTCCACAGTCAGTCTCAAATATTTTGTTTTTTATTTTTATTCTATTACAGTTGTCCCAATTTTTCAAACTTTGCCTTCCTCTGTCCTACTCCATCTCAAATGTTTTCTTCCATTCTCTTCTCTGAGGGTCTAATGTAGATTTCTTTAAGCTGTGTTGACTGGAGAGCCAGGGACCACCTACAATGGGTAAGGGGATAATGGATAGCTGGGCTGTTGGGGAGGCAAAGAAAGGTGATTGATGAATGAGTGCAGCTACGTTGTACTTATTCTGGCCCGAATAAGACAGTGTTCTTGGACAACCCAAGAACCACTCCAATTTAACTAAGATCCCCAGTCATTTGTAAGTCACTCACCTACTCATCTTTGCCTCTCTTAGACTTGACTTCAGAAGCCCCTCTGCAGAGATGCAGGGTCATCAAGAGAACAGTTTGTTGCTTAGGAGATATACCTGTTCAGCCAGCTCTGCCTCTAATTAGCTGGGTTCCTTTTACAAGTGTTATAAATTATGCTACGTGAAAATTTTCTCCTCTGTAAAAGGGGGAAAATGATGTCTTCTGCGGCCTTTACAAAGTTATTGTAAGTGCTTGACAAACTACAAGTTAGTTCTCTGAAAGGAAGGAATTATGGTTGTTGAGTTTTCTGGGTGAGGAGAGGGTGCAGGTTCCCTTGAACAATTTCCATGTTGTGCACTGAGGACTTCTGCCGTCTGGTGGGCCAGCCTGCGTTTCAAGATGAAATGAGGCACCAAAGCTGTTGTGATGACATCGGACTGGTATACATGTAAGGACTCGCTTACTGGATGTGAGAGGGTTGGTGAGAGACCAGTCCATGCTTTAAAAGAATTTAAAAGTTTTTGACTGAGCTCAGGGTCAACATCAGACAATAACAATGATGTCATTGCATTTGTAAGAACATAAACACGCATTACGGGAATGCCTAGTCTCACGCTACTCCAGAATAGTGAGATTACAGTGGGTGAATAAAGTAATAATTATGAGAGCTTAGATTTATTGACCACTTATATCATGTCAGGCATAGCATTTGCTGTTTTATATGCATTATCTCCTTTAATTCTCACAACATTATATGGTACATAAACAGTGTATTTTAAACTTTACATATGAGGAGATTGAGGTTTAGCCAAGTCAGGTACTCAGCTCCCCACAATGAGTAAGTTAATGTTTTTACCCAGGAACAAATGTTTTTCAGCCTGAGGGTCATGCTCCACCTGGGTCATGAGGTCAGGTTCACGAGTCCTGCATGGTCAGAGGTCAGAGAATATCAGAGTGCATTGTAAGCAGTAGAGAGTAGCTCTGTAAAACTTTTATTCCAGTGATACACATGTCGTTCTGCAAAAATGTGTTTGTATGTGTTGGGTTGTGATCCAAATGGGTTTGTTAGTATAAGTTCTAATTTAAAAAGTTTAACCAGCACCAGGATTACACTATCCATCTTGCTTTGAGTTTCTCACTGTAGGAGGGTCAGGAACAACATAAAATATGTA
>PVJD01019342.1:0-11968 GCA_004026545.1 Mormoops blainvillei | reverse complement strand
GGAAGGAAGGAAGGAAGGAAGGAAGGAAGGAAGGAAGGAAGGAAGGAAGGAAACTGTCCCTATTCTGAGGTTACATGAAAGTCTATGTTAAAAGGCCAAGAATTCTACCAAAAAAAAAAAATCCAAGTACTAATAAGTGAGTTTAGCAAGGTTATAGAATACAAGTCGGTACACAAAACCCCACCCTGTTTCTGTATGCTAACAATGAACAATTAAAAACCTGAAATTTAAAAACCATTCCATTATAACAGGTCCTTTAAAAAAGTAAAATACTTAGGTATAAATCTAGCAAGGCATGTACTGGGTCTATCTGCTGAACACTGCAAAATACTGATAAAATAAATCAAAGAAAACTTAAATAAGTGAAGAAACATATTTGTTCATGAGTTGAAAGAGTCAGCATAGTTAAGGTGTCAATTTTGCCCTGAATGAACTAGAGATTTAATGTGACTTCAATCAAAATCCAGTAGGAAATTTTGTAACTATAGAAAAGCTGATTCTAAAGTTTATATGGAAATGTAAAGAAATCAGAATAATTAACTGCTGGTGGAAATATAAAGTGGGGAAGCCATTTTGAAAACAGGCTGGCAGTTACTTAAAAAGCTGAACAGAAACTTACTATACAACCTGACAATTCCATGCTCATGTTATCTACCAAAGAGAAATAACAGATGTCCATGAAAAGACTTATATGCAAATGTTCTTAGCAGCATTATACATTATAGTCAAAACTAGAAACAATCCAAATGCTCATTGAGATCTGAATTGTTAAACAAAACGTGGTACACCCATATAATGCAATACTGTTCCGCAATAAAAATGAACAAACTGATACACGTTAGCATGAATAGACCTTAACAGCATTTTGCTAAGTGAAATAAACCAGATGCAAAAAAACAAATATTATGTAATTCTATTTATATGAAATGTCCAGAAAAGGCAAATTTATAGATACAGAAAGCAGGTAAGTGGTTTCCTGGGGGGGCGGGGGGGGACGTGCAGTATACAATTTTTTCTCCTTTGTTCATATTTGAAGCTAGGGTTACTGGTAGACACAACTATCAGTATATTCCATGCTCATAAACAGCCATTTAAATAGTTAACTTTGTTATGTAGACTTTCAAGAAGTCTCATTCTGGGTCTGTTTTACTAAACATTTTGATGTTTGCAAGATAATTTACATAGTATGATGTTCAAAAGCAGCAGAAATTCCTAAGGAAATCTTAGATTCTACAAATCCATGAATCTTAGTAGGTTCTCATCTACAAAAGCCTGCTAACCAGGAACATTAAGTTATCTGCGATTTTCTCACAAGGCTGAACTTGTGGCAAAACAACTTCGGCATTTTAACACCCTCTTCAGACTAGACTAGATTCTGCCAAAAATGTCTTGTTTTATTTATGAGTGGACAGTTTTTGGAGTTTTTGCATTTAAGATGATCACTACTTTTCTGGAGACCAAGTAAAATGGTGCAAAGTTCATGGAATTTTGATTCAGAGCCTGATTAGATCCAGTTCCAAAGCTTACCAGTCGATTGGCATTCAGCAAATTATTTCGTTTGCTTTCCATCTATAACACAGATAATAAATCTGACCTTGTAGAGCTACTGTGATTACTGGAGTAGATTAGCTATGTAAGCATCTAACCTGGCACATAGTAGGTACTGAATAAATTATAACTGTAATTATTTATTATCTGTCATTTTTTAATGAGATGTGTATCGCATAATAAAATACAGTAACTATTGTTACAATCTTAGTGGAGTATACAAGGTGCCCCGAGATTTTCAAATCCAACTTCACTGATAAGGGTGCTCTAAGTCCAACGACAAGTGCCCCAAAATTTAGAAAGTGAACTTGGACTAGAATTTTTAACTCTGACCTTTAATCAGAGACAGTGGGTAGGTTTGGTTTCTAGCTTTGCTACTTACTTAACTTCTTTATGTTTATTTTCTTCATCTGTGAAATAGGGATAATATTAGCTTCCTCAAAGTTTTCCTTTGATAATTAAATGAAATAAAGCAACCAAAGCCTCAGAATATAAAGGCCTAATAAATGTTACTTATAGGCATTATATTTTCTTAATTCTAAACTATATTCTTACATATTCTATCTAAAGTCAGTATCTTAAAATAAAAATTTATGTTAATTTTCATAGTGTTTCTTTCTTTCCCAGAAAGTTATTATAAATTCTATTTTTTATAACTCATGGTTACTTACGCTCAAGAAAATACTAAGTTATGTGTTTGACTGGGTTCTATTTTCTCCACACTTTAATATATCCAAAGAGCTATTAAGATCAGAAGGCAAGTTGGAGGCTAGGAACATGTCTTGCTCATGTTTGCAATCCCAACACATAGCACTGTTGAGGTGTTCAATAAGTATATATGGAAGGAAGGAAGGAAAGAAGGAAGGAAGGGAGGAAGGGAGGGAAAAAGAATGAAAAGGTGAAGAAAGATAATACAATAGGATGAATAAAAGATCAGATATCAAGATCTGACTTCAAGTTTCAGAATCCCCACATATTGTTAAATGATATTGAATAACATATAAATCACTTTTTAAATCTTTAGACAGACTTAATGATACGCATAGAGCTGGGTTGCATTGAAGATTAAATGACACAAGGACTGAGAGACTTACGTAATCGACCATCTACTTTACATCTTTGCTTATATGTCTATCTTGAATTTAATTTGCCCAAAGCTGAATTCTTGATTCAAGTCCCCAACTCAGTAAAGACCTCCACCCAACCATTCATTACACAAACCAAAACCTCGTCAGGTCACTTGACTCCTCTCTTTTCTTTGTGAACTACATCCAATCCATTTGCAAGTGTTCTCAGCTCTGCTTTAAATATACATCTGAATCCTGGCATTTTTCACTGCCTCTGCTGCCCGCATGACCCAACCACATGCACTTCTTGGCTGGATCCCTCGGCCAGATAGCCTTGCTTCAACTCCTGCCTCTCTTCACTTCAACTCCACAGGACAGCAGGAGTGAATTCCTGAAAAGGATCTGATTAAAATGTAAATCAGATCTGGTAATTTCTCTGATCTAAATTTTAACTGGCTTAATAACTTAATTAGAATTAAACCCAAAGTTCCCAAGAGACTTGTTGTTCCCCTCCCTACCACACACACTCGCGCGCACACACACACACACACACACACACACCCCACTTTGCTGTCCCTCTCTGTGCCATTTGCCCTGTGATTCTCATGGCTAAAGCAGATAAAGGTCGGCTGGGACCTGAAACATGTAATTAAGAAACAGTCAAATGTTCTGGTAGAAAAACAAATAAAACCACAGATACAAAATTAGGTTCATATTCATTTAGAATGAGACCAGAAATTACAGCAAATTACTGGATCTCTGGGGATCACTTTGGAGCAATTGTTCACTGTCTTTGGAGATATCTTTGGCATTTTTACAGAGAGGCTTACATAGAAATGCCTCCTGATGGCAAAGCCACCTTCTCTTCCCCATGAAACACTTGACAGTGCTCAGCACTCCCATCCCTCAGAGACCCATGCACATGACAGTCCCAAGGTTTAGGCTTCACCTGCTTCAGAATACGTCCCCCTCTGCCCATGGCTCATTCTTTCACCCTTTCAAGCCTCTGCAGAAAAGCCACCATCCTCCTATGTTAGTCCCCATTTTCTCACAACACTACACATTTTGACAGCACCTTCGATGTTATGTAGTTGTAATTTATTGCTTGTTCTCCCCCAACTACAGCCCTACTTGAATATAAGCTCTAGTACTGGGGAGGGGTTTATTTTGTCCCCTATATCATTGGCATCTAGAACAGTTTGTGACATACAGTAGGTTCTCACAAAAATAACCATTAATTGAGTAAATGAGTGAATGAATAAATGAATGTTAGGCTGAAATACTGTATTGCATCTTAAACTAATTATACGCTCGAAGTGCTTTTCCTTTTGTGGAGTGGGTATTTGTCATAAGTGCCTAGAAACAAAAAACGATGCCTTCACAAATGTGTCTAATTCTAAAACTTTGAAATAAACTAACATTCACATTGTAAGCAAAATAATTGCAAATTTAATAAATCTCTACAACACAGGTAATCCTAGTAGTCATCTGATATCTTTTTCACATTGTAAAAATATTATGATTGAAACCACAGACATTATGATGAGTGAAACTGCACTGATTAATTTCTGTTTTAGTTTCTTAATAATCTACTAAATTTAATAAATTAATGAATATACTTACAGAATAATTAATAAATACAATTCAGAAACCATGGTAAACTTGAAAGTGATCAGTGAGGGTGGAAAAAAATACTATCTCTTTTTAAAATCTATATCAAATAGAAAAGAATTCATAACATTTCCAAAGCCATAGAATGATTAGAGTCAACTTGAGCAAATGATAATGTAAAAATCAACAAATTCTTAGTAATGATGCCTCCTTGTTATACTATAATAAAGCAAACTGCTGTTATAGTCATTTACCCTTATCACTTACCCTACTTCCCTGTGGATAACCCATGAGTAGCTGCATAAATTTATGAGATGTGAAGAAATAGTTGTTATTAGGGCGCACTGCTGAGGAATGCCTTCGAGATTTGGATTGACTTCAACTACCTCAGTATTCCTGTCTTGGGGTTCATCAGGTTTCTGTGCCTCGAGCACCCCGATGCCCATTGTGCCTCGATCCACTTGCTGTTTCCTGGGAAGGCACTTCTCTGACTCCTGCATATTCTTATCAAGGCCCATCTTCCAGAACCCATATGATCCTGGACCTCCCCCAACCCACACGCCTAAGCAACACTTTCAGGAACTTCACTACTTACATAAACTTCCCCTTAATAATAATCCATTTACACTCTTAACCAGATGTCTGGATGTTTAGAAGAGAGAGTGAGGGACTAATTAAAAGCCAGAAATTATGTTGAGAAATCAGGAAAGTACCTCAACAACTACGGTCATCCTTGGTTCTTTTCTCCTCCTTTCCCAGAATATATCAGTTGTTGCTGAACTGGGTCAGAGTCAAAGGACCGGACATTGGCACTAAGAGGTTATTCAAGATTGGGTTTTTAAAACAGGTAAATTTTAATAGCTCTGACAGGCCTTCTTTCCTAGTATGAAAGGCAAAGAGTTATTATTATCCCACTTGAACTAGGTAGGCTTTCCCCGGGGTCTTGAAAGTATAAGTCATATGCTAAAGTTCAATTCTAAAAACTCAATTAAAGCCAAAGCCACAAGGACTTTCAGAAAATAGTAACAAAGATCTTAGCCTGAATCCTTCTTTGGGATTTAGTGGGTGCATCTTTGCATCGTGCTTAGCAGGAAAGATTCAGAACGCCCCTCCTGCCTGCTGGAGTTAGTCCTTTCTGCTTTGACTGCTCCAGTACATGGTCTGTGTGTTCTGCATACATGGAAAAGGCCTCGAGACCATCCACATGCAAGTCAAAGGAAGATCTGAGTTCTATCTATGAAGCTTTGATCGTAACCCTAAGATACAGAGTTCTCTATCCTCAAAATGTCAAAACTGGGTGACCAAACAAACAAAACTTCCAGACATGTGACTGACATTCTCACATCTGGCATCATGGGTATTTACTTTAAATTGTGGGTTGAATACAGTGTCTCCCCTCTCCCAAATTCATGTCCACCCAGAATTCCAGAATGTGCCCTTATTTGGAAATAGGGCCTTTGCAGATATAATTGCCTGAGATGAGGGCATAATGGATTCAAGTGGGCCCTAAATCCAATGACAAGTGCCTTTACAAGAGAAGGAAACACAGCGAGAGACACCGCGGGAAAACTAAGACAGAGGCTTAAGTCTACAAGCCAAGGAGAGCCAAAGATTGCCAGTAGCCACCAGAAGCTAGGATAGAGGCAAGGAAATATTCTTCCCTAGAGCCTTGGCAGGGACCACAACTCCACCAACGCCCTGATTTCAGACTTCTTGTGTTCAGAACTGTGAGAGGAAAAATTGCTGTTTTTTTAAGCCACCCAGCATGTGGTGATTTGCTAAGGCGGACCTAGGAAACCGACATGGCAACCCACAGAGGATTCCAGAGAAGGTCCCAGGAAGATTTTCCCTTCAAAATGGGGTTTGTAAAAACAAAAATAAACTATAGGCTAGGTCCACATCCAACGGCAACAGTTGTCTTCTCTTTGGAATAGTAGAAATATAAAGCTTCCTTTCCATTAGGGGAGGTTTCTGGATACCATCTGTACTCAGAGCAATATTTGTTTTCACTTAATTCTTTCTTACTTCTCTTACCTTATTTAAATAAAATCAGGTTGTGCTTCTAGGTATTATTTTCCAAGTGCAGACATAATTTTTTATGTGTCTCCAAGGTTTTGTTTTCAGTGCTCAGCAGCAATCTGTGATTATGAGGCCGTAAATTTGGTGAGTTCAGATGGGGTGTTCGGGCTGACCGGGTGGTTGTCTTTAGCGTTGTAATTTCCTGGGTAATGCTGCAGAACGTTCCAGGCAGTCTAGAGTTAACCAGAGTGAAATAAATCACAAACAGAACAATGCCCCTAAAACTGAGGGAGAAAAACTTGAGGGAAATAATGAAGTCGAATTTGCAAGTTTGTTTACATATAAATTAGACAGTGTGAAATTGAGTGCTGCTGGCCACGGGTTAAGGAATTTTTATCCAATTTGTAACGTGCAGTTGGCAGCAAACAGGCAAAAACAAAGACAAAGATTCAGCCTTCAGGACCCTCCCTGTGTATCTGCCCAGGGAAGTTTGCGCACTGACTGATGGCCCTCTTCCAACCTTCTGCACACCCTGTGTTAGTCCCCGAAGCACAGCCACACGCTCTGAAAGCCGTTTTAGCCACTTGTTCTGGTGTTGGCATCTCACAGAGACAGAGAGGGGAAGAATTATGTTGGCTTTATTTATGCGGAGCCTTTCTTAATGCCAGAGTACTGAATGAAGCTTTTAAAGGAAAAAAAAAAGTAACAAACAAAAAAGAATCAATAGTAAAAGCCAACTGATCGCTAGCAAATGTAAATGTTTGGTGTACCAACACCCAGCTGCAGGAGGGAAACAAAGGAGGCTGAAGTGTTCATCAAGAGAGAACAAGGAATGGGAAGTGAGACTGACATGGCAAAGAGAGGGTCCATTCCAGTCCATTCTCTGTGCTGGCCCTTCACATTCCCCTCACCTGAGTCCTTCCTGAAAAACAGAGCTATGGATTCTTGCTAAACTTCTCTTGAAGAAGGAAGGAATGCAAAGACACTCTTATCAGGAAGACTATTCCAAGGCTTAGTGGTTACCCTCACAACCTCATGGAGGGCCAGTCTTTTCTTTGGAATGTGCAGAGTTTGAACTCCCCAGTTCACACACCACCACCCTAGCCCTTGGCCAAGGCTCTCATATTTAGCCGTAAGTCAAGAATGGCTGCACATGGACAGTGATTTGGGTTTGGATACACCCTGGATCCTAACTCTTCCCTTCCTCGCTCTTCCTCGCTCTATTTCTGCATACCCTGGCTTCGCGCAGCTGCCTGCAGCTCTGTGGACAAAGCTGAGAGGACGCCCTGTACTCACCCCTGCATCCCTGATTTGAAAGACGCAGTCAGTGAGAAAGCACTTCCTTCATGAAAAACCCTAAGAGAGACTGGCTGGCATGACAAGCATTGGGACTGTTAAAAGATAAACTGAGGCATATAAAAAAAAATTAACAGCTCATTTGAGCACAATTTGATTCAAATCAGGCAGTGCCAAACAGGAGTGGGTCAGGACCAGAGGGAGATCCTTTTATAGAGAAGAGACGGAAGCAAAGCAAGGAAATGGTTGACTGGCTGTCGCTTAAAGCTGGTTGGCTGCTTGTGATTGGTTGTCCATAGGTTTCCATTTTGTAACTTTGAGGCATTTGCTGGCTTACATTTTGGTTTGCTTACGGAGGGCACGAGGGCATCAGAGCCACTCAGTCTAATGGTCTATTTAATTAATTTAACAAGACTTAATTATAAAGGGAAGGGAAAAAGAATGAAACTTGGAAGGAAAAGACCTGGGTTAAAGTCCTGGCTTTGTCCCACCGTTCTCACTAGGGGACCTTGGACACACCCTTTATCTTCTACATTCTTCAGACCCCTCCCTGGGAAGTGGGACACTACAACCAACCTCGCCAAGCATCATAGGGGTTAAATGCAGGAGAGTTTTCTAAATTACATTTTCGTTTTTATAATGCATTCTTTTGTCGTGGGGGTAGGGGAGGGAGTCCTAGCCTCTGGCAGAAGAACAGCAAAGTTACATCCATGCTTTGTTCAAACACTATTTCATTATCATCGTGAAAGTGTGCACAGCAGAGAACACAGGTTTGTTTTTGCTTTGTTTGACCATCACAGTGTATTTTTAACTTTAAAACTTGAATAAGTTGTCATCATTTTAACACTGGGCAGTTTTATACACACATTGGGGCTCCCGTCTTCTCTGGCAGCTGAGAGCCAACCTTCCTAAACAGCAACGATCCCCCGAACTGAGCAGGGGTTGCTGCTTTTGGAGAGGACAGGGTCTCCCATTCCACACAGCCCCACAACACCCCTGCTAACTCTTTACATGGAGGTTCAGGTGGGTGTCATTCTTCAGAAGGTGGGCTTGGTAGTTTTTCTTACACCTGCCTACTTTGCTCAGTGTGGTAGGTGAATAATGGCTTCCCATAAATGCACATGTCCTTATCCCCAGAACCTGTGAATGTGTTACCATCCATGGCCAAAGAGAATTTGCAGCTGTGATTAAGAATCTTAAATTGGAGAGCTTATTCTGGATTATCCAAGGGGGCCCAATGTAATTAATTGCAAGAGTCCTTAGGGAGGCATTTAATTATCATGGCCCAGCACCCCAGTTATGAATGCAAAGACACTCTTATCAGGAAGACTATTCTGAGGCTTAGCGGTTACCCTCACAACCTCATCGAGGGCCAGTCCTTTCTTTGGTATGTAGAGTTTGAACTCCCCAATTGCTTCACTACACAGACCACCACCTTAGCCCTTGGTCAAGGCTCTCAGATAGTGAAATGTTCCTGTTTGTCTGAGCATCTACATTTAGTTCAGCATTTACATAACGTAACTGTTGCAGCAATGGCATTGGTATGAATATGCCAAACATTTGGAGGAACCAGTTTAAAAAAAACAACTAATATGCCCTATAATGCCATTACGTAAATTACATACATTTTCATATTTATTCATTTGATAACTAGCTTCCCCCCTGTTCTATCACTAGTTATACCTTATGATAAACATGCACCAAACTATTTAGTATAGAATCTAGTTGATGATTAGATAAATCCAGTTCTTCAGGCCAGTCATTTTCTATTGGTATTATATCCTGAGAAGGGTTTAATTTAGCCTTCTCGTACAGGTGATCATCAGTATCAGTGTTATGCTATGACTGGGGACCGAAGGACTGTTAGAATGGCGGCACCAGGATGAGCAAGCGAACGAGAAAGGACAAGGCAAACACGCAAGATGTTTGAACCTAAGATGATGGAAAGGTGATGAAAAGTCCATAACATGATCATGCAAGTGAGTGGCCAAAATAACGTAAAGGAGAGGAATTTGATGCCATGGTGGTAGAAGGATCATTTAGGTGGGTATTAAAATCATGAAGAATCAAGGCAGGAATGATGCTGAAAGCACTGGTGGTGATCGGGACTAAAAAATCAATGAGAAATAAAGGCGAGTGAATTGAGGGACAGGGGGGTAGAACGGGAGACAGCAGCCAACGGCAGTGGGGGCAGGGGTGGGGCCATGGGGATTACAGCCTAGCAGGCTAGTTGACGCTTAGGGAGTTTACATAGGAGGAAGAGACAAGGGTCTCGGTGCAATAACAAAAAACTGAGAGGCGTATATAAACCCCCTCTGGCGCCAGTGACATGAGCACATGTGAAGGGTCAAGTTCCTGGGCACAAGGTGGTTTTAAAAGAATACAGACCAAGTGATTAAAAACAACAAATTTCAAAAGAAAACAAGAAACAAGTTAATTTTCAAACAATGACAGGATGAATAATTTCTGAATTAAATGAAACAAATTTGGGGGGCGGGGGGGATGGAGTTTGCAAAAATAATTAGAGTGGAACCAAGCTGGTCGCAGAAGAATGCACACAGCATGATATAATGGGCTGAATATATATTGTTTAGAGATACATGCATGTGTTACAAAATTATTTTAAAATGCTTTGGAATGCTAAATAGATTCAAAATAAGTAATTGTGGAGACAAAAGGAGAATAATTGGATCAGAGACAAGTACACCAGGGTAGAATAGGAGGAGACTTCAAATTATCAGTAATCTTTTCTTTCTTAAACTGGGTGATAGATAAAAGAGTGTTCATTTTACAGTTCTCTATACTTCTTGGATTTCTCAAATAAGGATTAATTATACAAGGTTAAAAAAGTGTGATTTTTTTAAGTGCATATAGGGTGCTTTCCTATAAATTATTTCATATGATACATAGGATAAACCTGTGAAATAGCGAACGTAATTGTTATTAATATTTTCAAATTATGAATGAAGAAACTAAGGCTTACTACGTGGTAAGCAGAAGAGAGACAGGGACAAAAATAAGCTTCTTGGGGCCCAAATCACCACACTCGCTTCCATATGCTAATATTTGGTCAGGACTGGTCTGATCAGAGTCAAGGGTACAACCACCTCAAGTTTATCCTTTTCTTGACCTTGTGTTAAATCAAATTGAAACCAAAAAAACACATATTGAGGTGCTGCAGCTATGTCCAAGGTTATGAAAACTCTTTCTTCCTGGTTTTCTGAAACTTTATATATTAGCAATTTCTCTCCAGCATCATAAAATCAATGTAGAAGGCATCAGTTCTTATTCCAAACCATAGAATCAATTTTTTTTCTCCAGACATAAAATCTTGATACAGCTACTCAACTGAAAAGCAGCTGGGGCATCAGAAAATCTGGGCAATCAGAAGCCTAAATTGTATTCTCCACTTTGGCACTGGATTTATGTTGGACTTTCTTAGGTCACTTTGTATACCTAGGCCTAACTTTCTCCAGCTGGGCCAAAAATACAGACAGGTAACAATCTAAAACACTCAAATAAAAGACACTACACGATCACAAAACCTTATTAATGTATCTTGCATAGTGTGTTGCCTCGCCGCTTTCTTTTTCTTTATTGAACTTGTTGGGGTGACATTGGTTAATAAAATGATACAGGTTTCAGGGATATAATTCTATAATACATCACCTATATATTGTATGTTCACCAGCCCAAGTTAAGTTTCCTTCTATCACCATTTATCCCTCTCTTTAGCACTGTTGCTTTATTAAACTAGCAACAATTGGTATGCTGATCACAAAGAACATTATTAAGAGTTTACTTGTGCTAGCGTTTCATAAACCTATCAAGTATCTCATGTTATATTTCTGGAATGATTGGTCGGTCATCAGGTAAGTCACTACAGGATGATAGTTAACAATACAGGCTATACTAAGCTTGGTTCCTAACCTATACTATGAGAGTAATACTACTTCTTAGAACTGTGATGATTACGAGAGATTATATACAAAAAACACTTGGCACAGTACCTGTTAGACCCAATAAAAGTTGACCGTTTTGTTATTACACATAATCACCATATTAATTGATATTCTTATTGGACTATTGACCTATTCCTCTCAGATTCTGGGTTTTGAGGATGATAATTATAAGCTATCTACATTGCACCACTTTTCTAGAAAATTCCCACTCCCCAATCCATCCAAGTTACAGCAGCAAAACCTGCCACATTTCCAAAATGTGTCCTTTGCCACAGTTAATTGGTCCAATTGCTAACACGTGACCTTGGCTGGTTCAATTATATATTATGGAACTGGAAGGAGAGAGAGGAGGAAAAAAGAAGAAAGTGGGACAGAGAGAGAGAAAGTGCAGAAGTAAAGAACAAACGGTCTCCTTCTCAGTTACTGTACCTATAACATGTGAGGCTAAGAACACGTTGGTGCCCA
>PVJD01019341.1:0-11961 GCA_004026545.1 Mormoops blainvillei | reverse complement strand
TTACCTTGGTTTGTTATTTCAGCTCTGATTATGTGTTAGAACATCTGTACAAGGACTATAGAACATACAATCTGTTAGAGATTCTATTGATTTTGCAGTTGTATAAAGTGTTTGTTTTTTCAAAACATTTTCAGTTTATACAATTCTTATAGATAGGAAAGATTTTAGGGGAAGTTTGTACCATAATTATACACAAACAGTGCATAATTATAAACAGTGCACTGTTTAATATATTTATTCCAGAAATAATGTTAATTATAGAAACTTAGAAAATATAGGGAAGCATATATTCTTTTAAATGTTGTACATGTTTTTCTTAAAAGTGGTATTTCCTTGCTATTTAGCTTGTGTTTGAAAGTTTTCATGATGATCAAACTCTTAGTGTCTCCTTTGCTGGGACTATGTTGGGTACTAGATGCTTTGAGTAGGAACAAAAGGATGATGCCAAGATGAGACAGGCCTTCTACCTCAGGCTCCCCATTTGTCATATAATGTCGGAAATAAAACATGACCCAGTTGTATCATTCAGAGCTAGAAAGCAATTCCAGGCATCAGTTTTAAAAATTAAAACTTCAAAAGAACCTGTTTTCTCTTGATTCAAGAACACATTTATCGCTCACTTCCCTTATTCTTGTGCGTGGAGGAAAAGCCATCAGCAACCCAAGGGGAGAGTCTCACCAGACACAAACTTTCCTGGAGCCTTGGTCTTGGACTTCAAGTCTCCAGAATGCTTGTATTGTACTGACGAGATCAAGATGGCAGAGGAGTGAATGGAGGTCACACTGACATCCTCCCAGGACCAATCTGGAATTTCAACTAAGCTGTGGAGAAATCAACCAGAAAAAACAACTGAACAATAGCAAGAGAGAAGCCTTATAACCTCAGACAGACAGAGGAACCAGTTTAGCAAACCTGACTGCCACTTACGGCAAAGGCAGGGGCACAGTGGGCGGCAAAGGCAGGGGCACAGTGGGCTGCAGATGCCTGATGAGAGACCGGAGATGGAGACTTTGGGGAGAGAAATGAGAAAGTAGTCACGGGGATCCTGGTGCTGAGTCATGCCCAATGCAGCAGGAGCCATCTTGCTCAGGTAGACCACTCCCCTGAGCTGCAACAGCCTAAGAGGAAATAACAGCCCTGCACCCCAGGAGTGACTCTGACCTGGCCCTGTGGTGCTTAAGCCTAATTGCTGAGAGCAGAGTGGCAGCCACAGACAGTAGATCCCTGCAAAGGTGAGGCAGAGTGGACTACAGGCACTTGAGACTGGGGGTGGAGACTTTGGGAAGAGAAAAGGGAAAATAGCCTCTGGGATCCTGGTGCCGAACCATACCCCATAAGAAAGCAGCCATCAAGCTCACACAGGTGACACTCCTCCAAGCAGTAGCAGCCTGAGGGGAAACATTAGCCCTGACACCAGGAAGAATTCTGCCCCACCCTATGGTGCTTAAGCCTGACTGCTGAGCTCAGAGTGACTAGATTAACAACTGAAGCAGACAGCCACAGACAGTAGATCCCTGGAAGCCTCAGACAGAGTGCCTAAGGTCAGAAGGGATCAACATCTGACATCACCAGAGGTGGCTCCAGAAAGAAAAAAACAGCGGTAAATAACTAGAGGCTACCGAGACGAAATCCACTGTGGTCTTCTCCGTGATTTGTGATATTTTCTTTACTCCATAGCTTTTAAACAGTCAATTTTTGTCCATCAAGTTGGTGCATATTAAAGTGACTAGAGTTTATACTATAGTTTATTTCTCTCCTTTCTTAAAATAGTCTTAGTCTCTTTACAGCCTCATTAGTACTGGTTCATTTGTGATTGAGAGTGGGATGGAAGCGGGGAGATATTTTTGTGGTCGTCGGTTTGTTTCCTGGGCTTTGTGGTTTTGCTCTGGTAGCCAAATAATGGGGAGAAAAAGAAACAACCCCCAATTGAAAGGAAAGGAGGAGTCCCCGGAGAGACTGCTAAATGAAACAGAGGCAAGTAAACTATCAGATACTGAGTTCAAAACAATGGTTATAAGGAAGATTAATGAACTCGATGAGCTCAGTGAGAATTACAAAAGCTACATGGAGACTTTGAGGAACTTACTGTAAACTGTATCAGCATGAAAAAGAACAAGAAACGATCAACAAGAACCAAGAGGAAATGAAGAATACAATTTCTAAATTGAAGAACACCGTAGAAGGAATCAAAAGCACGCTAGATGAAGCAGAGGATCGAATCAGCGAGCTGGAGGACATGGTAGAAAAAAACTCCCAGAAAGAGCAAGAAAATGAAACAAGGCTGAGTAAGAATGAAGAGGCATTAAGGGAATTGCAGGACAAAATGAAACATAATAGTATCAATATAATAGGAATACCAGATGGAGAAGAAGAGGAGCAAGGGATAGAAAACCTGTTTGAAAAAGTAATAATGGAAAACTTCCCTAATTTGAGGAGAGAAAAAGTCACACAAGTCCAGAAAGCTCAAAGGGTCCCAATCAAGAGGAACCCAAAGGGACCCTCTCCAGGACACATCATAGTTAAAATGGCAGATATGAAAGACAAAGAGAGAATCTTAAAGGCAGCAAGGGAGAAACAGGAGGTAACATACAAGGAAGCCCAAATAAGGCTAGCAGTTGACTTCTCACAGAAATATTGCAAGTCAGAAGGGAATGGCAAGAAATAGTCCAAGTAATAAGAGCAAAGGCCTGCAACAAAGAATACCCTACCCACCAAGGCTCTCAATTAAAAAAGAAGGTGAAATAGGAGTTTCCCAAACAAAAGAAGGCTAAAAGAATAAAACTCCACCAAACCAGCACTGCAAGATATGCTAAAGGGACTGCTTTGAGAAAATGAAGAAACAGAGTGAGAGGAGCACAAGTACAAAGGGAAAAAAATGAATAAATACCTATCGATAATAACTTTAACCGTAAATGAATTAAATGCTCCAATTAAAAGACATAGAGTAGCTGAATGGATAAGAAAACATGACCCGCACATATGCTGCCCACAAGAGACCCGCCTCAGAACAAAAGACCTACACAGACTGAAAGTGAAGGGCTGGAAAAAAATATTCCAAGCAAATGGACAAGGGAAAAAAAAAAAAAAAACAGGGCAGCAATACCGATATGAGACAAAATAGACTTCAAAACAAAGGCCATAAAGAGAGATCCAGAAGGACACATCATAATACTTAAGGGAGAGTCAGTCCATCAAGAAGACATAAACATTGTATATCTATATGGACCCAACATAGGAGCACCCAAATAAATAAGGAAAACCTTGGAGGACTTCAAGAAAGATATAGACAGCAACACTCTTATACTAGGGGATTTTAATACCCCTCTGTCAACAATGGATAGATCATCCAAACAAAATGTCAACAAGGGTATTGTGGAACTGAATGACACATTAGATCCAGTGGACCTAACTGATATATATAGAACCTTTCATCCCAGAGAAGCAAACTACACATTCTTTTCAAATGAACATGGAACATTTTCAAAGACAGACCACATGATAGGACACAAAACAAGCCTCAACAAATGCAAGAAAACTGCAATCACATCAAGAATTTTCTCAGACCACAAAGGCTTAAAACTAGAAACCAACCCCAAGGAAAAAACACAAAAACATTCAAACTCATGGAGACTGAATAGCATGCTATTAAACAATGAATGGGTCAATAATGAGATCAAAGAAGAAACCAAAAAGTTCCTGGAAACAAATAAAAATGAACATACAACAGTCCAAAACAATGGGCAAAACAATGCAAAGGCAATCTTGAGAGGGCAGTTCATAGCAATACAGGCCGACCTGAAAAAGAGAGAAGCATTTCAAATAATACAACATCTACAAGAACTAGAGAAACAACAACAAAGCCCAGAGCGAACAGAAGGAAGGAAATAATCAAGATCAGAGCAGAACTGAATGACATAGAGACTAAAAGAAGAATTCAAAGGATCAGTAAATCCAGGAGCTTGTTCTTCGAAAAAATAAACAAAATCGACGAGCCTTTAAGCAGACTCATCAAGAAAAAAGGGGGGGGGACACAAATAAATAAGATCAGAATGAAAGAGGAGAAATTACAACCGATACCACAGAAATACAAAGGATTGTAAGATATTACTACAACTATATGCTAAGAAGTTTGAAAACCTGGGTGAAATGGACAAATTTCTAGAAAAATATAATCTTCCCAAACTGAATGAAGAAGAAGCAGAAAGCCTGAACAGACCAACAACAGCTAATCAAAAAACTCCAGGCACACAAAAGCTTTGGACCAGACGGTTTCACAGGAGAATTTTACATATATTTAAGGAAGAGCTAACGCCTGTCCTTCTCAGACTATTCCAAAAAATCCAAGAAGAGGGAAGACTCCCAAGCTCTTTTTATGAGGCCAGCATCATCCTAATCCCAAAACCAGATAAAGACACAACAAAGAAAGAAAACTACAGGCCAATATTGCTGATGAACCTAGATGCTAAAATCCTCAACAAAATATTGGCAAACTGCATCCAGCAATACATTAAAAATATCATCCACCATGATCAAGTGGGATTCATCCCAGGGATGCAAGGACT
The DNA here is from genome assembly GCA_004026545.1 of Mormoops blainvillei. Classification (NCBI taxonomy): domain Eukaryota; kingdom Metazoa; phylum Chordata; class Mammalia; order Chiroptera; family Mormoopidae; genus Mormoops; species Mormoops blainvillei. Next base: position 7,399 of record PVJD01019341.1, on the reverse strand, counting down.
GTACAATATTTGCAAATCAATCAAAGTAATACATCACATAAACAAAAGGAAAGCAAAAATTAACACGATCATATCAATAGATGTAGTAAAGCATTTGATAAGGTACAGCACCCGTTTATGATAAAAACACTCAGCATAGTGGGAATAAAGAGGGCATACCTCAACATAATAAAGGCCGTATTCAAGAAACCTACATCCAACATTATACTGACTGGGAAAAAACTGAAAGCTTTCCCACTTCTTAGAGATTGGGAACAAGACAAAGATGTCCACTTTCACCACTTCTTAGTCAACATAGTGTTAGAACTCCTAGCCACAGCCATCAAACAAGAAAAAGAAATAAAAGGCATCCAAATTGGGAAGGAGGAGGTAAAATGCTCATTGTTTGCAGATGACATGAGTGTGTACGTAGAAAACCCTATAGACTCCATCAAAAAACTGCTCGACCTAATAAGTGAATTTGGCAAAACAGCAGGATATAAAGTCAATATTCAGAAATCGAAGGCATTTTTTACACCAACAATGAAATATCAGAATCAAATCAGGAAAACAATCCCATTGGCTATAGCAACAAGAAAAATAAAGTACCTAGGAATAAACTTAACCAAGGAGGTTCAAGACTCAGAAAACTGCTCAACACTGAAGAAAGACATTTAGGAAGACACAAATAAATGGACGCATATACCATGTTCATGGATTGGAAGAATTAACGTCATCAAAATGTCCATACTGCCCAAAGCAAGTTATAGATTCAGTGCAATCCCTATTAAAATACCAATGACATTATTTCACAGATACACAACAAATACTTCAAAAATTTGTACGGAATCATAAATGACCCTGAATAGCTGCAGCAATTTTGAGAAAGAAGAACAAAGTCAGAGGGATCACAATACCCATCATCAAACTATATACTACCATGCCACTGTAATCAAAACAGTCTGGCATAAGAACACATAGATCAATGGAACAGAATAGGGAGCCCAGAAACAAACCCATGTGTCTGTGGTTAACTAATATTTGACAAAGCGGGAAAAGCATAAAATGGAGTAAAAATAGCCTCTTCAACAAATGGTCTTGGGACATCTGGATAGCTACATGCAAAAACAATGAAATTTGACCACCAACTTACACCACACAAAAAAATAAACTCGAGATGGGTAAAAGACTTATAATATAAGTCGCGACACCATGAAAGTCCTAGAGGAGAACATAGGCAGGAAAATGCCAGATATTCCATGTAGCAATATTTTCACCGTTATGTCCCCTAGAGCAAGGGACATAAAGGAAAGAATAAACAAATGGGACTTCATAAAAATAAGAAGCTTCTGCACGGCTAACGAGAACATCAGCAAATTGAAAAGGGAACCAACTGTGTGGGAAAATATATTTGCCCACCACACTTCGGACAAGGGTTTGATCTCCAAATATGTAAAGAGCTTACACGACTCCACTTCAGGAAGACAAACAATCCAATTAAAAATTGGGCAAAGGACTTGAACAGACACGTCTCCAAGGATGACATACACAGGGCCCAGAGACACATGAAAGGATGCTCAGCATCACTAGTCATCAGGGACTTGCAAATTAAAACCACAATGAGATACTGCTTCACACCAGTCAGAATGGCCATCATAAACAAATCAACAAACAACAAGTGCTGGCGAAGGTGTGGAGAAAAGCGAACCTTAGTACACTGTTGGTAGGAATGCAGACTGGTGCAGCCACTGTGAAAAAGTCTGGAATTTCTTTAAAAAACTAAAACGGATCTGCCTTTTGACCTAGCAATTCCACTACTGGGATTGTACCCTTAGAATCCCGAAACATCAATTCAAAAGAACTTATGCACCCCAATGTTCGTAGCAGCACAACTTACAACAGCCAAGAACAGGAAGCAATCTAAGTACCCAGCAGTAAATGAGTGGATCAAAAAACTATGGTACATTTATACCATAGAATACTATGCAGCAGAAAGAAGAAAACTACTACCCTTTGCAACAGCATGGATGGAACTGGAGAACATTATGCTAAGTGAAGTAAGCCGGGCGGTGAAAGACAGGTACCATTTTATCTCACTTATAAGTGGAATCTAATCAACAAAATAAACTAGCAAGCAAAATATAGCCAGCAACATTGAGATAAAAAGCATACTGATAGTAGGGACTTTAACATTTTAGGAAGAGGGATGGGGATAACAGGGCAAAATTAAGGGAAGTGTCATCAAGGAACATGCTTAAAGGACCCATTGACAAGGCCAAATGGGGGAAGGAAGGAGGGTGGGTGGTGGGAAGGGGTGGGGCTGGGTAAAGTGGTGGCGGGAAAATGTCGACAAAAACAAAGAAAGGAAAAAGTTGTCTGTGGGAGGCTGGGAGTAGTGGCGGAAACTAAGAAGGCAAAGAACTGGTGTTTCCAGCCCATGGATATGGACAAAGAGGTGTGGTGATGATGCGATGGGGTCCCTGCGGAGGGGATAAGTGGGGAAAATGGGGCAACTGTAACAGCACAGTCAATAAAATATATGAATCAATTGAAAAATGTGTAAAAAGTGGTATATACATACAATGGAATATGAAAATGAATCACAGACTAATGCATGCTACAAAAATGAACCTAGAAAACATTACTCTAAAGCAAAGAAACCAGTCACAAAAGGTCACATATTACATGATTCCATTTATAAGGAATACAGGTAAATCTATAGAAACAGAAAGTAGGTTAGCAGTTGTCTAGGGTTGCAGGGATAGGGAGTTTGAGTTGGGTGATAACTAAAGGGTGTGGCGTTTCTTTTTGCGGTAATGAAAATATTCTGAAATTGATTGTGGTGATAGGTGCAAAACTCTGAATATACCAAGTACGTTGAACTATAGTTTGAATGAATAATTTGAATGGCATGTCAATTTTATCTCATTAACGCTGTTAGAAAAACACAGTACAAAAATTTGGCAATTACAGTAAAATAAATACAGCATATAAAACAGAATACTTCCAATTGTAAAAATGGAATATTTTCGTCCACTTCTCTCTAAAACACATTGAGTATAAGAAACAGAGGCACACACCTTTTTCCTCATTTAAATGGGTAAAATGTCAGTGGAACATGGTGAGGGGTGCATATTCCCATTTTTTTCTTTATTGACTGCACTGGAAATAACTAGTCTTTCTTTACCTTTACACTTTGTGAGAAAAAAGAAAAAGAAAAACTGAAAACAAAGAAGAATATCTTGTCAGTTATTCTGTTTAGTTTCAGCTATTATTTCCTGCCTCTTCTTGCTTTCCCTACTGTTCGATACTAAGAAGCCTGATATTTTATTTCATTTTCTTTACGTTTATATTTTACTTTTATTATTAATATATTTTTTCTTCAAGTATAGTTGTTATTATTAATATATTTTTTCTTCAAGTATAGTTGTCTCCATTTTCCCACCACCACTTTCCCCTGCCCCACCAGCCCCACCCTCATCTTCAACCTTTCCCCACTTTGGCTTTGTTCATGGGTCCTTTATACAGGTTCGTTGACGACCCTTTCCCTTCTTTTCCTGTTATCCCTAACTGCCCTCCCCTCTGGTTACTGTCATTTTATTCTTTATTTCAATGTTGGTTACATTTTTCTTGCTTGTTTTGTCAATTAGGTTCCACTTGTAGGTGAGATCATATGGTATTTGTCTTTCACCACGTGGCTTATTTCCCTTAGCATAATACTCCTCACTTCCATCCATGCTGTTACAAATGGTAGTAGCTCTTTCCTTCTTTTTGCTGCATAGTATTCCATTGCATAAATATACAAGTTTTTTTGTCTACTCACTTACTGTTAGGCATTTAGTTTGCTTCTAGCACTTGGTTGTTGTAAATTGTGCTGATAAGAACATTGGGGTGCATGGGTTCTTTAGAATTGGTGTTTTGGGATTCTTAGGGTATAATTCCATTGCTGGGTCAAAAGGCCCATGTTTAGTTTTTTGAGGAAATTCCAAACTGTTTTCCACAGAGCCTGCACGAATCTGCATTCCCATGAATAGTGTTCCGCTTTCTCCACAACCTCACTAGCACTTCTTGTTTGTTGACTTGTTTACAATGGCTATTCTGACTGGTGTGAAGTGATATCTCATTGTGGTTTTCATTTGCATTCTCTTTGATGGCTAGTGATGCTGAGCATCCTTTCATATATCTCTAGGCTCTCTGTATGTCGTCGTTGGAGATGTGTCTGTTCAGGTCCTTTGCCCATTTTCTTAAGGTTTTAGTTATTTATTTTTAGAGAGAGAGGGAGAGAAATATCAATGTGTGGTTGCCTCTTGCATGCTTGTTCCTGGGGACCTGGCCCAAAACCCAGGCGTATGACCTTACTAGGGATTGAACCAGGGACCCATTGGTTCACAGGCCGGCATACAAATACTGACCCACCACTAGTCAGGGCCCATTTTTTAATTGGATTGTTTGTCTTCCTAGAGTGGAGTTGTGTGAGTTCTTTATATATTTTGGAAATCAAACTCTTGTCCAAGGTATCATTGGCAAATATCTTTTCCTATAAGATTGTTTCACTTTTCTTTTTGCTGATGTTTTCTTTAGCCGTGCACAAGCCTATTTTGAAGTCCCATGTGTTTGTCCATTTCCTATGACCCTTGCTCTAGAAGGTGTATTGGTGAAAATACTGCTGCATGGAATATCTGAGATTTTCCTGCCTTTGTTCTCCGCTAGGACTTTTATGCTGTCGCAACTTACATTTAAGTCTTTTATCCATCTTGAGTTGATTTTGGTGTATGGTGTAAGTTGCTGGTCGAGAGTCATATTTTTGCATATAGCTGTACAGATCTCCCAATACTATTTGTTGAGGAGGCTATTTTTACTCCATTTCATGCTTCTGCTTCCTTTATCAAGTACTGACCATAGAAACATGGGTTTGTTCCTGGGATGTCTGTTCTGTTCATCTACGTGTTTGTTCTTATGCCAGTACCATACTGTTTTGATTACAGCAACCTTGTATTATACTTTGATGTCTGGTGTTATGATCCCTCCTATTTTGTTCTTGTTTCTCAAAATTGATGCAGTTATTCAGGGTCATTTATGGTTCCATGTAAATTTTTGAAATGTTTGTTCTATATCTGTGAAATGTCATTGATATTTTAATAGAGATTGCATTGAATCTATAATGCTTTGGGCAGTATGAACATTTTGATGTTAATTCATCCATCCACGAACATGGTATATGCTTCCAATTATTTGTGTCTTCCTTAATTTCTTTCTTCAGTGTTGTGTAGGTTTCTGACTATCGGTCTTTTCCTCCTTGGTTAGGTTTATTCCAAGGTATTTTTCTTGTTGCTATAGCAATTGGGAATTTTTTTCCACTTTCTGGTTCTGATATTTCATTCTTGGTGTAAAAAAGTGCCTTTGATTTCTGAATGTCGACTTTGTATCCAGCTGCTCTGCCAAAATCACTTATTAGGTTGTAGAATTTTTGGGTGGAGTCTATCGGATGTTCTATGTACACTATCATGTCACGTGCAAACAATAAGACTTTTACTTCCTCCTTTCCAATTTAGATGCCTTTCATTTCATTTTCTTCTCTGATGGCTGTAGCTAGGAGTTCCAATATTATGTTGAATAGAAGTGGTGAAAGCAGACCTCCTTGTCTTCTTCTTGGTCTTACCAGGAAAACTTTTAGTTTTTACCCATTGACTATGATATTGGCTGTAGATTTCTCATAAAAGACCTGTATTATGTTGAGGTCTGCCCCCTTATGCCCACTTTGCTGAGTGTCTTTATCATACATGGGTAGTGCACCTTATCAAATGCTTTTTCTGCATCTATTGATATGATCATGTGAATTGTCTTTCCTTTTGTTTATGTGATGTGTTACTTTTATTGATTTGGCAATATTGTACCATCCTTACATCCTTGGGAAGAATCCCACTTGATCATGGTGTATGTGTTTAATGTATTACTGGATGTGGTTTGCCAGTATTTTGTTGAGGATTAAGCATCTATGTTTATAGTGACATTGGCCTGTAGTTTTCTTTGTTGTGTCTTTTTATAGTTTTGGTATTTGGATGATGCTGGCCTCATCAAAAGAGTTTGGGAGTCTTCCCTCTTGTTGGAGTTTTTGGAATAGTTTGAGAAGGACAGGGTTAGCTCTTCCTTAAATGTTTTGTAAAATTCTGCTGTCAAACTGTGTGGTCCAGGGCTTTTGCGTGCTGGGAGTTTTTTGATTACTGCTATGATTTCACCAGCTATTACTGATTTGTTTGGGCTTTCTGCTTCTTCTTTATTCAGTTTTAGATTCTATTTTTCTAAACATCTGTCCATTTCACCCAGGTTTTCAAATTTCTTGGCATATACTTGTTTGTAGTAATTTCTAACAAACCATCGTATTTCTGTGGTATCAGTTGTACTTTCTCTTCTTTCATTTCTGATTTTATTTATTTGTGTCCTCTCCATTTTTTTTATGGATGAGTTTGCCTAAAGGCTTGTCAATTTTATCTTTTCAAAGAATCACCTCCTGGATTTATCAATCCTTTGAATTGTTCTTTTAGTCTCTGCGTCATTCAGTGCACCTCTGATCTTGATTATTTCCTTCTTTCTATTAGCTCTGGGCTTTTTGTTTCTCCAGTTCTTGTAGATGTAGGGTTAGGTTTATTTGAAATGTTTCTATCTTCATTAGGTAGGTCTGTATTGCTAAGAACTTCCCTCTCAGGGCATCCTTGCCGTGTCTCATAGGTTTTGGACTGTCGTATGTTCATTTTTATTTGTTTCCAGAAACTTTTTGATTTCTTCTTTGATCTCATTATTGACCCATTCATTGTTTAATAACATGCTATTCAGTCTCCATGAGTTTGAATGTTTTTGAGTTTTTTCCTTGCAGTTGGTTTCTAGTTTCAAGCTCTTGTGGTCCAAGAAAATGCTTGATACAATTTCAATTTTCTTGAATTTTTTTAGGCTTGTTTTGTGTCCTGTCATGTGGTCTAGCTTAAAAAATATTCTCTGTGCATTTGAAAAGAATATGTAGTTTGCCTCCTTGGGATGCCTTTGACCTAATGCATCATTCAGTTCCACAATATTCTTGTTGATATTTTGTTTGGAACCCTTTTAAGACAGTGGGGTGTTAAAATCCCCTATTATTCATGTTTCTGTGTATATCTTTCTTGAAGTCCTCCAGGATTTTCCTTATACATTTGGGTGCTCCTATGTTGGATGCATATACGTTTACAATGTTTATGTCTTCTTGATGGATTCTTCCTTTAAGTATTATGAAGTGTCCTTCTGGGTCTCTTTATTATGGCCTTTGTTTTGAAGTCTATTTTGTCTGATATAAGTATTGCTACCCCATTTCTGTTTCCTGTCCATTTGCTTGGAACATTTTGCCCAACCCTTCACTTTCAGTCTGTGTAGGTCTTTTATTCTGAGGTGGGTT